>SKCR01040329.1:0-67368 GCA_019454045.1 Zanthoxylum bungeanum | reverse complement strand
TCGATATAATTATTATATTCGATATAATAATCAAAATTCGATTTCGACGCGAAATTAAAATTAGATTTTAATTCGGGAGTACGAGTTAATTTAGAATTAATTCGTAAGCGACGTAAATAATAATTTCGCTAGGAGCGATTATTTATTTAAATCCGATTTAATTAACGTCGCGACGCTAGCTCGGTATTTCGGAAATATCGAACCCGAACGCGTGAGTGGACGTGGCCCACTTTCTTTCATTGGGAAACGTGTGGGGCCCACATGACACTTGTCATTGATATGGCATTGCATGTTAATAGTGTACAAAACACTCTAAGGCATTGCATGGTGATAGTGTGCATTTCACTCAAAGGCATTGCATGGAGTTTGAGTGTTTGACACTCTAAGCCATTGCATGGTTATGTCATAGATTTATTATTAATTTAATAAATTATAACATAAATATAAATTGATTTTTGGTAATACAAAGATTAATTAATCAAGACATTTCACAAAAACTCTCTCTTCTCTCTCAAATTGCCGTGAACACCATTGTCAAGGGCAAGGAAGATTTGATCTTCCACTTCTCCATTTTTGCTAGCACAAGCAAGGGATCAAAAGAGGTGATAGGGAAACCATCAAGAGCTTGGAATACAAAAGCTTGGAGCTTCAAGTCTTCTTCCTCCTCTTGGCCGAATCCTCCACCACTTGGAGCTTCTACCATTTGATCTTCTACTTCATCACAAGGCATTGTAAGTATGATTCCGCCATACTTCATGTTTAAATATATATTCTTTATAGTATTTCACATGCTTAATCTTTGTTGGGACATATTATAGAAACCAACATGTACCTGGATCGTTGATGAGACCATTAATTCTTTAGCCTGTGCTGATGCCTAGCTTAGCTGCTAACAGAATTATATCTAATCTAATTAGATTTGTTATCGACCCAAATGGCTTCTTTGCCGCCTCAACTGCAGTAATAATCCGCATTTGTTGTTTATTCGGTAACAGTATCTTGCTTGGAAGATTTCTAGCTCACTGTTCCGTTATTCAAACTGTATAGTACCGTTGTTACGACTTGTAGTCGTTTTATCGGTTTGGGAAACTTGCTACAGTGATCCCAATCACTTCAAGTTCTCCTTCTCCACAGATTAAGACAGCATCCTTAGTTCTCTAAGATACTAACGGATGTTCTTAACATCAATCCAATGACTATCACTTGGATTGTCTTGTCTGTGAATCCATATGCTCAAAGCATATGAGACACCAGGTTGCGTACATTTTTCAATGTATGATTTCTCGGAGAGTTTCAATAAATTTTAGATCTATCCCAATAGATCTTTATTCCTAGAATAAAAGTTGTTTCTCACAAGAATTCTATAGAGAATTTTCACCGATAGTTTTATGGGAATATCATTTCCAAGAAATGACATATTATCATTATTTTATAGGACATCCACTGTCAGTGCGCTCCCACTAACCTCCTTATATACAAAAGAATCATTTTCATTTTGAATTAAATCATACTCCATTATGATTACATCAAAACGATAATTCTAAGAACCTAATGCTTGCTTCATTCCAAACATGGATCGAATAACCTGCAAACCTTGTTTGCTAGTTTTGGTACGACAAAACCGACAGGATATTGTAAACATCCTCCGAAAGGTTTCCGTTTAAGGAAAGCGATTTTCCCGTTCAGCTGACATATTTCATAAATGAAACATGCAGCATTAGCAAGCATTATCCAAATGGATTTACCGTGGCAACAGGTAAAAGGTGGAATCATAATCAACACAATGTTGATAACGATACCTTTCCGATAAAAGCCTAGCTTTATACGTTGATATGTTGCCTTCCATGTATGTCTTCCTTGAAGACTTATATATTACCAATAGGCACAATGCCTTGCGGTACAATAACTAGTGTCCAAACTAAGTTGATATACATGGAATCCATTTCGGATGTCATGGCACTTTGCCATAATAGGGAGTCGATACCTTGTATCACTTCCTCATACGTAGTCAGTTGGTATACCTCAAAAGATTGACATCTTTACTAGGTGAGATCAGAAACCCATACCCCAGGTTGTTTTCTGACTCACTCCGACATACGCGGTTCTTGTGTATTCGAAGATTACTGGTATAGTTTCATCATTGATGAACTATTTATGTTCCATTAAGGATTCGGTGCCTGAAATAGTATTACTCCAATTTTCATCGAGTTTTACTATCCTCCCACTTATCACTGCATATCGGTATTCCTCTTAGGAAAACCGCATGGTGAGCAACAATTAAATTGTTCTCTAGTGAGTTGTATAAGTACTATACTTATGGTTTCCCATGGATAACCTACAATTCGGCACTTATCCGATTTGGGTTTTAGTTTGGTATCATCCAAACATATGCCCAGCATTCCCAAATTTTCAGGAATGAGAAACCCGGTTTCTTTCCCGTTCATATCTAATATGAAATTTGTCAATCAGCTTTTATGGAACCTTATTCTAAATAAGTTATGCACTGTTAAAGCTTATATGTTGAAGGAAATGGTAGCTCATAGAGACTCGTGATTAACCTTATCATGTCTAACAAAATTCGGTTACTCAGTTCGGACACACCGTCAAAATGACGTGTTCCGGGAGGAGTCCTCAGTTGAAAGAATACTTTACTCTTTCAAGTATATTAGAAACTTATTGCTTAAGTATTTTCCATTACGGTCTAACCGTGACGGTTTAATACTTTAGCCGATCTGTTTGCCTATTTCGTGTCGAAACTTTAAAAGTTTCCGATTTGTGTTCTTCAAAAGAAACACATAACCATAACGCGATGCCACATCCGTATAGGTCACGAAATATTCATATCCACTTCTAGCCTAGCTAGATATGGGCCCACTTGCTTCTCTATGAACTAGGGCTAACAGATCAGTGGCATTTACACTTTTACCAAGTAAATAGTGTTTTAGGCACTTTGCCCAATAAACTAGATTCGTAGACTTTATTTGAATGGAATCAAAACAGTCCTAGTATCCACTCTTCAAAAGTGTGGATATACGATTCTTGTTTAATTGTGTCCCAGACAACAATGCCAGATCAGTTTCTTCTGATCAAATTAGATTGAGCTGTTTGTTTGCCATGTTATATATTTGAGATTTATTTATATTCAAAATATAAATTTTGTTATTCACATCTAATGTGTGTATCTCAATATCATCTTTATATAATAAAACACTTTAGTGTTCCAGAATATAAAGGTTCACCCACGGCGGGTTAAACACTGATATAGAGATAATGTATCTAGTCAAACTAGTTATATTTTAACAGTTTCTAAATTTAGGTACACACCTGAAGGGTAGTTCCTAAATTAGGTATCTACGGTTGAAACAGCGATTTTTGTCCTGTTTCCAATTCGCAGATTAATCTCAACTGAAGTTAGTATCTTGCTCATAGCAGATTCTGAACATCAATATGTATTTATGTACCACACTAAGTATTTAAAATCCAATTTCAATACTAGTAGTGAACATAATCTTGACAAACATATTTGAAGTCAGAGCCTTGCTCGTCTTCAATTCATTCATGTCTGCTTTGTCCAAATGGCAGTCAAGCTTCCGCGATCCCGTTTGCCATAATTTAAGCAGACATTTTGGGATATGTCATTTATCTTCCCAAAAGATTATAATGATTTTGCCTTTGCCCTTTTCATATTCCAGAAGCCTTTGGCCAAAACTTGGCCTTCTTGAATATCGAAGTAAGGTGCGCCTTGAGCAACTTGCCTATTGTAAACTTTGACTTTGTATCCTTGAGAATAGTCATTAACTCTCCAAGAGTTATGTATTGCAATTTAGTACTTCTAAGATTCTAAGGATAGATTCTTTGAAGATCCTTCAATTTCAATATCATACTTTAAGGATCTAACCCTTAGTTCTGACAAAGAAATTAAGGAGTCTACTGCGACAAGCTTAATGGATTAAACACTAAAGTTATCATCACATGAATCTTCCAAAGATCATGCTTTACTGTTTGCTTAACTCCGGGCTTAGGCCTAATATGTTATTTTATCATATAAAGTAACTTATTAGTTTCCATGACCATCCTGAAATTTTATTCCCAATTTTGAAAATTAAACCATTTAAATATATTTTCCCTAGGATTATGTATTAAACGTCAATCTTTCAATTTTATCTTGATTCTAATTGTCCAACTATTTAATCAACGATTTCAGGTACTATTTAATATAATGATTACTATAGTCCAACTATATAATCAACTATACTTTTAATTTGTTAAATTCAATTATATTGATTACTATAATCCAATTATAAAATCAACTATAAATTGAAATAGTTTGAATACAGTCCAACTGTTTTAAAACAACGAAAATATTACTCCAACTAACATTTAATTTATTTGACGAATAATATTTGTGATTAAGCGCGTATGGCAAGTTATTGAACGAATATTGCAAATTCAATTCTTGCCTCCCACTATTTTTCGGCGAGCCTCTAACCCTCTGTGGAGTACTCGGGAAACCATGTTTCCTAGCGGGCTAGGATCCCGTTAAATATCACACAATCTTGACTTTGGCCAATAAATTGTATGATAATTAACTAGGTAGATATCTAAGATCAATTGGATCCAATCCAATCCCTAGATCCAGTATGGGGACATCCAAGTCCAAAACATATATCTTATATATGCCAATACATCCAATGTATTGCCTAACCTTTTTCCTCTGAATCAACTAAGCCTTGGCTTTGGCACAACAAACTTAGTGATCTCAGTTAAGTGCGACCCATTTACCATGGAAAGCTTCGTAATCAATGTCGATGGACAAGAAGTGGTCTTGACTTTGGCCAACAAACCACAACTTGGACAAGACACCAATATGGAACAAAGCTCTCGTGATTCAAACACATCCTCGACGGACAAAGGCCTTGACTTTGGCCAACAAACCAATGCCAGTCTTGGATCTTGAGTAAGAATCACTCAATGGAAGGAAAAACGCTTAATATTATTTAAGGGTTTTTGCATGCAAATTGACAACCAATTTATTATCTTTGTTAAGGTCTCATCATCATACACCCTTAAACATGAATTCTAAATACATAATAAAGCGCGTATAATAAATTAATAATGATATGCGGATGTATACTTTACACAATGATCCTAGATCAAATCTGTCCATTTCTCTCTCCCGCTAGCACATAAATCACTTCTACCTGTTACACTACAATTCTAAGGAAACCTCATTTCCATTGAGGGGAATAGGTGAGAAGAGAATACAATGAGAAAAGAGGTAATAAGGCTGGACACGCAGGTCCAATTAATAAATCAAATTTATTACAACAATTTCTAAAATTGCCCCACCCATCTAATATCCATCTGATATACATTATTCATGCATCGCAACCATGTATTCACACAAGCATGTTATCAATCAATCTAATCAAATTAATTAATATGATAATTAGTTACCATCCAATATTCAAACAACGATTTGATTTTGTGCGAGTCAAACTCGTTTTGTGAATAAGTATGAATTCTCGAATTAAATTAAACTACAAAATTAAATCCAATTCAATTCGTATTTAATACTAATTCGCTAATTAATTCCAAATTAAATATTACACTTTATTAATAAACCTTTACGACTTAAATTCCAAATTTAATCGTTACGGGTCTCAAAGCCCGATTAACGTCCAACGTTAATTTAATTAAAGTCCAATAGGCTTTTAATTAATTTCTTAAGGCGTGGACTTTTGGTCAACTCGGGTCAAACCCAATAACCAAAGTCCAATCCAGGAGTTACCCCATAAGCCCAGAAATCAATTTTGGCCCATTAGGCCCAATTAAATATAAAGTTCCATTAGTCGTATTTGGGCTTTATGGAAGCGGTTTTGGGCCTAATTGGATCCAACCAATTTTCCTAAACCTAACTTGGTACAACCCAGCCCAATAAGCCCAATAACAACATAACAAGCCCAATTTAACAAAATAGGCCTAAATAATTAAATTGCCAAATTCCCAATTTAATTACACAAAGTGTATTACACAATTAATTACCCAATTAAAATTTCTAAAACATCAATTAGCCTAATTAATCATGCATATCATCATTAAATTATGTCCAACATAATTTAATCAAAATCAAACCCATTACATGCTTCTCATGTCTCGGCCAATGAGTGGATTTCATCTCCAAATCAAATTCAATCCAATTAAATCCAATTCAACATTAAATCAATATTTCCAAATGATTTCCAACACATCCAATGACAAAAAATCAAAATTCCAAGACATTAGGGCATAGTGACATTCGGCCAAGCCATCCAAAATTGGGGAAAATTGTTCCAAACAAAATTTCTTGAAATTGATCCAATCAATCTTCAATTCAACATCAATTAAGCATACTAAATCATCCAATTTCATTAATTCATGCTCAAAATCAATTTACCCAATTTTAAGCCCTAATCATGTTTCATGCTTTCAAAGGCTCAAGATACCATTGTTGGAATTCTCTAAGGTCCCAATGATCAATTATCAAGCAAGAAAATACATGTGAATACATTCAAAGGAGGTGCGGAATACTCACAACGATCGGTTGAGTCGATGCGGTGATGAACAAAAATGTTTTGTCCTCTCCTCCAAAGCTCGGCAGTGACAGATTTTGCAGCTCCCAAATTCGGTCATGGATGTCCTTTGAAGCTCAAAGCTTTGTGATAACTTCCATGCTCATGAAGTGAGTTCCCTATCACCTTTGTATGGCTCCTATTGTGTGCTAGCACCTTTGATTTTGCCACAAAATCATCAATTTCTTCTCCAAGACTCACGGTTTTACAAAACCAATGAAGAGAGAATTTTGCCTCTAAGCCCGAGAGAGAAGAAGAAGTTATGAGAGAGAGATGTGTGTTGGTTTTTGGATCCAAAAACCGTGTACCATAGAGAGAGAATGGAAGTTGTGTATATGCTTTTTAATTTCCAAAATTAATTAAACATATACCAAATTTGATTTTCAAAAGTCAAACAAGTACAAGCTATAAAAGCTCCCAACAACTCCCATCAATCAATCAATCAAATGTCATATCACTCAATGACATGTGATTTGACGCTTGATGTGACATGCGATTTGACGCTTAATGTGACTTGCGGGCCGCACCCGAATTCGAAATGCGAATACGCTCGCAAACACTCTCGGGCTCGCTAATTCCAAATTAACGAATTTTCCGTTGCAACGTAATTAAATGATTATGCCTAGTGAAATCACTATTCACGTCGCTAACAAATTAATTCTAATTAACTCGTTCGCCCGAATTAAAATCTAATTTTAATTCCGCGTCGAAATACAATTTCGTATAATATATCAAATATTATTTTAACCGATTAATTCCAAATTAATCGTTTTCTCTCTTTTAATGATATTTTATCCCAGATAAAATATCTCCGCAATTAATCACAGATTAATTTCTCTCTCATCTCTAATTATCCCAGATTAATTAAAGTGCGAGTTATACATCATCGATGAATCTTCGGGAAGCGACCCATGAGATCCCCAGATATGTTGGCAGTAAATCGGGTTGTCGGACTATCCGAACACGTAAGTACCAAGTACTACGTTTTACCGATTTACAAGACAAGGTTGGCTTCTAGCAAAGCGCCATGCCTACCCAATCTCCAGAAACATGCTTACAGGAATAAGCGATCTATATCAGGCGTAGTATACGTAGTATTTGAAGGGGTTATTTAGGGGTGAATCCGGTAACGCAGCGGAAGCGGTGAAAATCCGATTTTCAGATTTCAAAACTTTTTCTCGGATTTATTAAATAAACATATTTATTTAATATTCCAATATTCAAATTATGAAATGAAATTTCAAATGAATCAAATTCAAGTGAATTACCAAATTACCCTTATATGGTATTTTGTCCATTTTAGTCCGAAATTGATCCAATCAATTTTAAATGATTCTAAATCATTTCTAAGATGAACTTATCATGTTCAAAACATCAAAACACCATAAGCCACAAAAATCCCAAAATCCCTCACAATGCCGTGAGCCACATTTGGTGGCATTATTGACCATTTGGTCATTTCATGCTTCAAAACTCATCTTAATGAAATCCAATCAACATGAAACTTTGCATGCATCTTATACACACCCAAATGCTCAACATATCTCAAAACCCCCAAATTTGGAATTGGTTATAAACCCTAATTTTTCAATTTCCACAAATTGGACAAATTAGGCCATTTACATTAAATCAAATATTTCAATCATCAATCTTCAACTAATTCAAGTCTCAACACAATGAAACAACTCAAGATCAAATCTAGGTCATTTAAGAGTGGGTCAATAACTCTAGAATAGCAACATGGTTTCATAAACCTTAAAAGAATACATATAACTACACTAGTTACATTCTTTGTTCATCATACATGCTCAACACTTTCAAACAATTTCCATCATCAAAAACACAAGAAATAAAGAAAAGAATAACTTAAGAAACTCACAAGATGTAGCCTAGATCCTAAGGAACAAATTCCTTTCTAATAGTAAGTTTAAGAAACTTACAAAATCCAAGCTTTTTCTTTAAGTTTATCTTTTCTCTTCACTTTCTTTCTTTGTCTTTCTTCAATGGAGTTTTTGTTTTTGGTAAAGTGTATTAGGTTAAGTGAATTGAAAAATGAAAAACAATTTATATGTGTAACAATTACACCTTGGCCGAAATTAATAGCCAAAATCAAGAAATTGTAATTTCTATTTCATTTCAATTATCATTATATCAACTTGCATAAATATCTTCTAACACCTTTATTATATTTATTTAAGTCAAATATGGCAACTAAAGTCATTTACTTAATATATCCTAAAGTAAAATATTTATATTTTAATTAATTTAATCATTTAACAATTAAATAATTAATTAATTAATCAAATACAAATATATTAAATATATGTATAATATTTACATTAAATATTAAAACATACATTCATTTAGGAAATAAGTCAAATATCTCATTTTGACTATTAATTAATGTGTATTTAATTAATCAAGTATTAAATGTAAATACACAATAATTACGTAAATGACTATCCAGTCCCTTTTGCACGTATCTTGCGTTTAACCTTAAACGACTTTATAAATAATCAATATTATTTATTTATGTTGCTCTAGTGCTCTACGAGTATGTTTAATTATTGAGACTCTCTAGGTTCAGGTATATCCGTCACGAAATCAATTTCATGTCCATAATCTATCCACCCGTAGATTATGACGATCACGGATAATCTCGCTAAACCATACAGGTCGAGGTCATGGCAAATGTATAATTCCTCCGTCACTGGTATCCGGATAAATCCCAGAGATATAGATGTAAACGTCAAATCTCTATCGGACTATCCAGTCGAATATTCTATTAGCAATCTCAAAAAGAATGTTTAGAACTAGCTTCTAAACTTACCACGGGCCCATGGTTTTATCTGATTGCTAATCATATGGACTACCTATGCTCTGGTTCACAGAACTGACGGATCCTATCTTGATACACATAGGACACCCTGAGGATCTATCTACACCCAACGAACAGGCGGAGGTCTGATCTTAATAGATCGGTGACGTGACTGCCATCTAAGTGTAGAAGATGTCTCATGTGCCCACAATGGCATCTCAAGTCTAAGAATCACAAGTGCTACTCAACCCAAGAAGATTCTTATTGACGCTGGTGTACCATCCATTAAGAATCTTCGGTGAGTCGTTCAGTGTTTATCCACTATAAACACCTACACGTCTATACTAGTCTCCAAGACTTATGGTTCATTGAGAAACCATTGGAATCATATATTCCAGTATACGACATGTACCGGTCTCAACGGGTTTTACTATACTGACCAAGTAGTGTAAACCTTGACTAGGAACTGTCTGAGAATGACAACGTCATGATACGACTCAATGTCCGTTGCGACGCTTTTGCAACTGTACCATGACTAATCATTCTAAGGTCATTACGTCTTTACCATATAAAAGAATAGATTATATATAGAAACTGCATATATTATTACTGATAATAACGTTTTACAGAATTATTTTACAAAAAAAAACAACCGGGAATTGGCGCTCTGAAGCTGTAATATATTCCGCCTCAGTGTGGAATCAGCTGTAGATCCCTGTTTGGAACTCTTCCAACAAACTGCACCTCCGTTAAGGGTAAAGACAAATCCAGATGTAGACTTTCTATCATCGGGATCCGATTGAAAATCGGAGTCTGTATACCCGTTAACCTGCAGTTCGTTCCTCCATATATTATCAACTTATCCTTAGTACCTTTAAGATACTTTAGGATATGTTTAATGGCCATCCAATGGTCATTACCAGGATTGGACTGATATCTGCTAGTTACGCTAACAGCGAAACTAATATCAGGCCTCGTACATAACATGGCATACATTATGCTACCCAAAACGAAGCATAAGGTTGGTTAGACATTCTAACCTTCTCATCTTCTGTTTGTGGACACATCTTCTTAGAAAGATGAATCCCATGTCTGAACGGTATGTTTGCTGTCTTACAGTTACCAAAACTATACCGTTCCAAGATCTTATCTATGTACGTTGATTGGGATAACCCAATTAGCCTCCTTTGTCTATCTCGATAGAGTTTTATCCCTAAAACATAGGAAGCTTCTCCCAGGTCCTTCATGGAGAAATTCTTACAGAGATACGCTTTGACACTTTGTAACATTCCTAAATCATTCCCAATGATTAGGATGTCATCAACATACAGGACTAAAAATACGACCATGCTCCCACTGGCCTTCTGATACACACAGGATTCTTCCGAATTCTTGAGAAAACCAGACGATCTAATAATCTCATCGAATCGAAGATTCCAACTTCGTGAAGCTTGTTTAAGTCCATAAATGGACTTCTTAAGCTTACATACCATACCCGAGGTTTCGCTGGATGTGAAACCTTCTGGCTATTCCATATAGATTTCTTCATCAAGAAATCCATTTAGAAAAGCCGTTTTGACATCCATTTGCCAAATCTCGTAGTCATGATACGCAGCTATAGAAAGCAAAATCCGGATAGACTTAAGCATTGCTACCGGCGAAAAAGTTTCATCGTAGTCGATGCCAGGTCGCTGCGTGTAACCTTTTGCTACCAGTCGGGCCTTAAGTTTCAACCTTACCGTCAGCCCCCCGCTTCCTTTTGTAAACCCATTTACAACCGATAGGAACAATTCCTTCGGGAAGCGGAATCAAGTCCCAAACTTGATTTTCATGCATTGAGTCTATCTCGGATTTCATGGCACTTTTCCATTTCACGGAGTCGATGTCCAACATCGATTCTCTATAGGTGAAAGGATCCGTCTCTTCAACTAAGAGAACATCCAGACTCTTTTCCTGTATCAAATACAAGCGTTCATGAGGTCTAGATACCCTTTCCGACCTACGGAGGTGTGGTGTTGAAGGTCCTTCATCTACTTGAACTTCAGGTTCCTCCGTTGGTTTGTTGTTTTCAGGTTGGACTTCATCAAGCTTAACCTGTCTATGATCACCACCTTCTGACAAAAATTCTACTTCTAGAAATTTTGCGAAGCGAGCTGACGAACACATTTCGATGCTCGGTATCATAGAACAGATATCCCCTCGTGTTCGAGGGATATCCAACAAACCTAAACTTTTTCCCTCGAGGCGAAAGCTTACTTTGCTGAGTTACCCTGACATAGGCAGGACAACCCCAAACCTTAATATAATTAAGATTCGGTCTCCTACCGAACCATATCTGATACGGTGCGTAGGAACAGCCTTTGAAGGAATCTTATTCAAAAGATGTGCGGCTGTTAAGAGACAGTAGCCCCATAAGTAATAGGGCAAATCTGTGAAACTCAACATCGATCGGACCATATCCAGTAAAGTCCGATTTCTCCTCTCAGATACACCATGTGCTGTGGTGTACCTGGAGGAGTATATTGAGCGAGAATCCCATTCTCCTTCATATAATCCATGAACTCACCACTCATATTTCGCCGCCTCGATCTGATCGAAGGCATTTAATATTTTACCATTTGTTTTTTTCTACTTCATTTCGGAACTCTTTGAACTTTTCAAAGGTTTCCGATTTATGTCGCATCAAATACACATAACCGTACCGTGACAATCATCGGTAAAGGTAACGAAATACGAATAACCACTGTGAGCATTTTGACTTAGTGGACCACATACATCAGAATGTACGAGTTCCAGTAAGTTTGTGGCGCGGTGTCCAACACAGAAAATGGGGCATTGGTCATCTTACCCTGAATACAGGATTCACAAGTTGGATAGGACTCAATGGTAAGATCTGATATCAAACCATTCCTAACCAATTGGGTAAGGCGTTTAAACGCCAATGTGACCAAGTCTCATATGCCAAAGTTCAGTATTATTAATTACAGGTAAACTACGTTTATTAACTCCAGTATTAATATATCTTTTGAAGTTTGCAATGTGTATGACCATGCTGGTTTGGACAACTAAGGATCTGAATATTATTTTTATCATATAAATACAAAGAAATATTCTTAATATTAATACAATAGCCTTCTGTATCTAATACAAAAAGTGATATAATATTAGCGACACATCCTGGTACAAAATGACAGTCATATAACAAAAGTGTCCCATTCGGCAATGAGATCTCGCATACTCCCACTGCAACTGCATCCAAAGAGTCTCCACTCCCGAACCGCAACTGCATCTCTTCTGGCTTCAGCCTCCTACTTTCCTTCAGCACCTGCAACGATTGCAAATGTGAATGGGACCAGCAGAATCTAAAATCCAGCTGGATGTAACGGCTTCACAAGCCAAAGATAAATCAATAACTGGAAAAATAAAGTACCTGATGTAGAAGCTCTGTCTCTCCTCACTTGGGCAATGTAACCAGGACAATTCCTTTTCCAGTGCCCAACTTTGCCGCAGTGGTGGCATTTGTCTTCAGAAGCCCTTTTGGGCTTGGCTATCTTCGCCTGCTGTGGAGGACCGAAGGTCTTCTTCTTCTTCCCTTTCTTCTTCTTTCCCTTGGACATTCCTTGGGAAGAAGCAGAGAGAGAGATTAGATAGCTATGGTGGGCGTCGGTACTCCCTTCTCTTCAGATCCTCTTCTGCCGTGAGCAACATCCTATGTAGCTCCTGGTAGGTGCAGACTGTCCCGTGCATGTTGAAGTACATCACAAACTGGCGGAATGAAGCTGGCAGAGAACCAAGAATGACACTCCTACCGAGAACGTCATTCAGGATGAGATTATGTTGCCTCAATTGATCGATCAAATCGATCATTTGAAAAACATGTGGGCTAACACTTTGCCCCTCATCCAGACGCGCATGGAACAGTTCGATGGTGACCTTGTGAACAATAACTTGTTCCTGGTTCTCGAACGATTGTCTTAATCGCGTTATCATACTATAGGAATCTGATGTTCCATAGTATTGTTGCTTGAGTTTTGGAGAGAGCGAACTAAGGATGTATGATTTAACCCTTAAATCATCATTCTTCCAAGCTTCAAAAACTTGGCGTTCCTCCTCTGAAGCATCCTCACCCACTGCAAGGGGTAATGGACCCTCAAGAACATAACCCAACTTTTCGGAATCGAGGACAATCCTCAAATCCAATTCCCAGTCTGTAAAGTTCTCAGCGCCTTTTAGTTTGTTCGCATCTAACAGACGCGCAAACTGATTTGTGGATTGACCCGCCATCGCAAATCTATCATATAGATCACGAAAAACGGTTAGCAGATAATAAGCAGTTTCATATAATATCAAAAGCATAAACTAGATCATGGATTTTTAATCTAATATGCCCCTCCCACTAAATCATGCAATACTGTAATCCCAAAACAGAATACAAATATTTAATAATTAAATTAAATATAAATAGTGAAAGGTGGATCCCGTGAATATATTTCAGCTCACAGCAGAGGCAGGTCTCGCCTACATATTCATCAGGTAGACAACTCATTGTCAATCACTCATAGTGACTCCTAAGTATCCAGTCCTGGCCGTTTCTCGTTGTCGCTGCGAAGGCAGGCCCACAAGGAGACGTACCAAGGTAATACTCGTCAATGATAAACTCAAGTTACTTACGTAATCCTGACAGGTAGGGCACGTTCAGAATTCCGCTTTTACTTGAATTTATCTAGTATCAGATATACATTCGGTATAAATAAATCTTTATCGGCTACACCCTCACAGCAGAGGCACGGTCTCGGATGTAGTCACAAGAAGTATTCATAAACCGTATTGACAAGACGGACCATATAACATGCATCAAATACATAATTACAATTAAACCTTATTATTAGGGATTTTCCGCTAAGTGTCATACACCCTAAATCTAACAACAGTTTAGATCCTAATAAGCATGCACAAAGTCAAGAAAACATGATTAATCATTGATTCAATGAAGGCTAATCATATTAGGTGGCCTAGAATCAGACTCTCGCTCTGATACCATTTTGAAGGGGTTATTTAGAGGTGAATCCGGTAACGCAGCGGAAGCGGTGAAAATCCGATTTTCAGATTTCAAAAATTTTTCTCGGATTTATTAAATAAACATATTTATTTAATATTCCAATATTCAAATTATGAAATGAAATTCAAATGAATCAAATTCAAGTGAAATTACCAAATTAACCTTATATGGTATTTTGTCCATTTTAGTCCGAAATTGATCCAATCAATTTTAAATGATTCTAAATCATTTCTAAGATGAACTTATCATGTTCAAAACATCAAAACACCATAAGCCACAAAAATCCCAAAAATCCCTCACAATGCCGTGAGCCACATTTGGTGGCATTATTGACCATTTGGTCATTTCATGCTTCAAAACTCATCTTAATGAAATCCAATCAACATGAAACTTTGCATGCATCTTATATACACACCCAAATGCTCAACATATCTCAAAACCCCCAAATTTGGAATTGGTTATAAACCCTAATTTTTCAATTTCCACAAATTGGACAAATTAGGCCATTTACATTAAATCAAATATTTCAATCATCAATCTTCAACTAATTCAAGTCTCAACACAATGAAACAACTCAAGATCAAATCTAGGTCATTTAAGAGTGGGTCAATAACTCTAGAATAGCAACATGGTTTCATAAACCTTAAAAGAATACATATAACTACACTAGTTACATTCTTTGTTCATCATACATGCTCAACACTTTCAAACAAATTTCCATCATCAAAAACACAAGAAATAAAGAAAAGAATAACTTAAGAAACTCACAAGATGTAGCCTAGATCCTAAGGAACAAATTCCTTTCTAATAGTAAGTTTAAGAAACTTACAAAATCCAAGCTTTTTCTTTAAGTTTATCTTTTCTCCTTCACTTTCTTTCTTTGTCTTTCTTCAATGGAGTTTTTGTTTGTGGTAAAGTGTATTAGGTTAAGTGAAATGAAAAATGAAAAACAAAACAATTTATATGTGTAACAATTACACCTTGGCCGAAATTAATAGCCAAAATCAAGAAATTGTAATTTCAATTTCATTTCAATTATCATTATATCAACTTGCATAATATCTTCTAACACCTTTATTAGATATTTATTTAAGTCAAATATGGCAACTAAAGTCATTTACTTAATATATCCTAAAGTAAAATATTTATATTTTAATTAATTTAATCATTTAACAATTAAATAATTAATTAATTAATCAAATACAAATATATTAAATATATGTATAATATTTACATTAAATATTAAAAACATACATTCATTTAGGAAATAAGTCAAATATCTCATTTTGACTATTAATTAATGTGTATTTAAATTAATCAAGTATTAAATGTAAATACACAATAATTACGTAAATGACTATCCAGTCCTTTTTGCACGTATCTTGCGTTTAACCTTTAAACGACTTTATAATAATCAATATTATTTATTTATGTTGCTCTAGTGCTCAACGAGTATGTTTCATTATTGAGACTCTCTAGGTTCAGGTATATCCGTCACGAAATCAAATTTCATGTCCATAATCTATCCACCCGTAGATTATGACGATCACGGATAATCTCGCTAAACCATACAGGTCGAGGTCATGGCAAATGTATAATTCCTCCGTCACTGGTATCCGGATAAATCCCAGAGATATAGATGTAAACGTCAAATCTCTATCGGGACTATCCAGTCGACTATTCTATTAGCAATCTCAAAAGAATGTTTAGAACTAGCTTCTAAACTTACCACGGGCCCATGGTTTTATCTGATTGCTAATCATATGGACTACCTATGCTCTGGTACACAGAACTGACGGATCCTATCTTGATACACATTGGACACCCTGAGGATCTATCTACAACCCAACGAACAGGCGGAGGTCTGATCTTAATAGATCGGTGACGTGACTGCCATCTAAGTGTAGAAGATGTCTCATGTGCCCACAGGGCATCTCAAGTCTAAGAATCACAAGTGCTACTCAACCCAAGAAGATTCTTATTGACGCTGGTGTACCATCCATTAAGAATCTTCGGTGAGTCGTTCAGTGTTTATCCACTATAAACACCTACACGTCTATACTAGTCTCCAAGACTTATGGTTCATTGAGAAACCATTGGAATCATATATTCCAGTATACGACATGTACCGGTCTCAACGGGTTTACTATACTGACCAAGTAGTGTAAACCTTGACCAGGAACTGTCTGAGAATGACAACGTCATGATACGACTCAATGTCCGTTGCGACGCTTTTGCAACTGTACCATGACTAATCATTCTAAGGTCATTACGTCTTTACCATATAAAAGAATAGATTATATTATAGAAACTGCATATATTATTACTGATAATAACATTTTACAGAAGTATTTAAAAAAAAAACAACCGGGAATTGGCGCTCTGAGCACCAACCCCTACGTATTGTGTATGTCGATCCAGTATCGGATGATCACGTGCTAGGCCTGGGGCTGGAATTGTGTGTTGCCCCGTACGAAGCACATGTCGGATCTCTGGTAACTAGTCTCTATAATCAGATATACATGACCTTTTCATAATATCCCGATAGCTGCAGCATATAAGAGAACCAGTTCCGTATCCTAAGTGACCATCATCTCCATATGACTGAAGTGATACTTCCGTCTTGACATCACACCCAACACACTACGATTCTTGATATACCTAGAAGAGGCGTACACAGAAACCGGTTAAAGCCCTGGACGACCAAAACCAAAGTATATTGATTGTCTTAAGTATTAGCGGTGCAAGTCTCAGGTTAAGACCAAATACACCTACCCTGATTTCGGACTTCCATAGACACATAGTCATACTACCAATGGAATTCCGAGGGGGTCTATCCAAAGCGAAGCTGTTTCCCGTACCATCGGTAAAACAAAACCTCCTATTACACTTGCATGAGTATCCTATACCCAAATATATGAGAACTATACTGTTGTGCCCTCACAACGCGCACAGTGTAATACTAGACTTTTACGCATTTATCGATGTCCAATTTCGATAATACTCTGACTAGGGATATTTAATGATTTATCCTGCGTGGACTGATACTGTCTCATATCATTCTCAATCCATGAACAAATCATAGGGACCTCCTATCATTTATACATCTTGGTGATCTAGCCACAAATGATAAGAGTACATTCTCATTTGTCACATAGTTAATTTGTACAACATCATTATCTGTACAAATAGTGACACTATGGGTCATAATTGTCTAACACTCATGGCTCGCTTCCCGAAGATTCACCGATGACGTATGACTCGCACTTTATTAATATGGTATTAATTAGCAGAGAGAGAAAATTAATCTGGGATTAATTACGGAGATATTTTATCTGGGATAAAATATCAATTTAAGAGAGAGAACGATTAATTTGGAATTAATCGATAAAATAATATATTCGATACATTATACGAAATTGGATTTCGATGCGGAATTAAAATTAGATTTTAATTCGGGCAAACGAGTTAATTTAGAATTAATTCGTTAGCGACGTGAATAGTAATTTTACTAGGAATAATTATTTAATTACGTCGCTACGAAAAATTCGTTAATTTGGAATTAACGAACCTGAGTCCGGGAGTATTCGCGAGCGCTCTCGCATTACGAATTTAAGTACAGCCCACAAGTCACATCAAGCGTCAAATCACTAGTCAATCAAGTGATAGAAGTCACATCACTTTGAGTGAAGTGATGTCTAGTCACTTTTGATGTGAATAGTTGATGGAGGTTGTTGGCTTTAATTGACTTTGACTTTTGGAAAGCAAAAATTTGGTAATGAATTTTTGAAATTCAATTAGTGTATTAGATACACATTTTATCAACCACCAAAAACCCAACACACTTCTCTCATTTTCTCTTCTCTCCTCTCACGCCCAAGGGGCATCTTCTTCCTCAAAATTTCTGGTTTTACCGTGGGATGCTAGCACACTTTTGGAGAAGCTTAGGAAGTTTTGCGGCAAAATTCCGGAGTGCTAGCACGCTTTTGGAGTCTTGCAAAGGTGATAGGGAACCGCACCCGTGGGTTTAGAATACAAATCACAAGCTTGGAGCTTGATGGAGATCCATGGCCGATTTTTGGAGCACAAAAACCAGTAAATGCCGAGAACAATATGGACTCAAAGCTTGAAGAATTTTTTTCGTTCTTCGCATCGCCTTAACCAATCGTTGTAAGTATGATTCCGCCATACTTTTACGAGTATTCACATGTTGTTTCATTGCTTGATTTGATCCTTGTGACCTTAGAGAAACCCAACAATGGTATCAGAGCCAGATTGAGCATGAAACTTGAACTTAGGGTTAAAATTGGGTAAATTGAATTCGAGCATGATTTGATAAAATTCTTTGATTGAGTATGCTTGAATGATGTAGTATTGGATCAATTTCATGAAAAGTTGATTGGATCAATTTTTGCCCAATATCTTGGCTTGACCGAATGGTATAATGCCCTATAGTCTTGGTATTTTTTGTGTTTTTGATCATTGGATGTGTTGGAAAACATTGGGTATTGTTGATTGTGGATTTAATTGGATTGAAACAGAATCGGACAAATAAAACCCCAAAATGCCGAGACATGTTAGCATGGTAAACGAGTTGATTTTTGATTCAATTGTGTTAGACACTAATTGAAGAAAATGAGCATAATTAATTGTACAAATTTGTGTTTTGGAAATGTTAATTTGGGTAATTATTTATGCCATACACTTTAGGTTAATTAAGTTATGAAATTTGGAATTTGGTAATTTAATTAATTGGGCCTATTTTGGAAATTGGGCTTTAAAAGTTGTAATTGGGCTTAATGGGCTTGGTTGTACCAAGATTGGTTTAGGGTAAATTGGTTGGATCCAATT
Organism: Zanthoxylum bungeanum; assembly: GCA_019454045.1. Classification (NCBI taxonomy): domain Eukaryota; kingdom Viridiplantae; phylum Streptophyta; class Magnoliopsida; order Sapindales; family Rutaceae; genus Zanthoxylum; species Zanthoxylum bungeanum. The sequence goes on along the minus strand of SKCR01040329.1, from coordinate 48,029 downwards.
GGGCCCAAAACCATATCCATAAAGTCCAATTATGACTTAATGGACCGTTAATTTTAATTGGGCCTAAATTAGTTTCTTGGAAAATAAGGGTGATTCCTTAAATGGGCTTTGGTATTTGGGTTTGACCCATATTGACCAAAAGTCCATGCCTTAAGAAATCAATTGAAAGCCCATTGGACTTTTAATTAAATTGACATTAGATGTTAATCGGGCTTTGAGACCCGTAACGATTAGTTTTGGAATCTAAGTCGTAAAGGTTCATTAATAAAGTGTAATATTTAATTTGGAATTAAATAGATGAATTAGTATTAAATACAAATTAAATTGGATTTAATGTTGTAGTTTAGTATAATTCAAGAATTAGTACTTTGAGTACTTATTCGTAAAATGAGTTGGACTCGCACAAAATCAAGTCGTTGTTTGAACATTGGATGGGCATTAATTATCAGATTAATTAATTGGATTAGATTGATTGATAACATGCTTGTGTGAATACATGGTTGCGATGCATTAATAATGTATATCGGATGGATATTAGATGGGTGGGGCAATTTTGGAAATTGTTGTAATAAATTTAGAATTTATTAAATTGGACCTGCGTGTCCAGCCTATTACCTCTTGACTCTTTGTATTTCTCTTCTCACCAATTCCCCTCAATATAAATGAGGTTTCTTTAGAAGTGTTATGTAATTGGGTAGAAGTAAGATTTGTGCTAGCGGGAGAGAGGAAATGGAGAGATTTATTCTAGGAACAATGTTTAAGTATCTATCTGTTGGGCAATCTCTAAGTCTCGAGGATCGATTCAATCAAAGAAACAACATGTGAATACATCGAGGAAGTTGCGGAATACTTACATCAAGCGGTTGAGCGATGCAACGAAGAACAAAAATTCATTTTCTCCCTCCAATAAGGCTCGGCAGTGAGCTGAAAAAGTGTCCTCCAAATTCGGCCATGGATCTCCATCAAGCTCCAATCTTTGTGTCGATGATTCCATGCTCTCGTGTGCGGTTCCCTATCACCTTCGCGTGACCCCAAATTTGTGCTAGCACTTAGGTAATTTTGCCACAAAATCACCATGCTTCTCCTCTTCATTTTTGGTGAAACCAGAAAATTTTGGAGAGAAAAAACAGGCCCTAGGCCGAGAGAGAGATGAAAAGAAAAGGGAGAGAGTTTGTTGTGTTGGTTGGTGAAAATTGTGTATCTAATACACTTTTATCAAATCCAAAAAATTGTAAAAACCTTTTCCAAAAAGTCAAACACAATTTTAGAGCCAAAAGCATTTAATGCTTTCCAACCACTTCCATCAACTATTCACATCATTCAATCAATCAAGTGAAAAGTTGTCACATCACTCAAAGTGACTAATGATTTGACGCTTGATGTGACTAGCGATTTGATGCTTGATTTGACTTGCGTGCCGCACTCGAATTCGAAATGCGAATGCGCTCACAAACAATCCCCGGCTCGGGTTCACTAATTCCAAATTAAGGAATTTCCCATTGCGACGTAATTAAATGATTATGCCTAGCGAAATCACTATTGACGTCGCTAACGAATTAATTCTAAATTAACTCGTTCGCCTGAATTAAAATCTAATTTCGATTCCGCGTCAAAATCCAATTTCGTATAACATATCGAATATATTATTTTATCGATTAATTCCAAAATTAATCGTTTTCTCTTTTTAATTAATATTTTATCCTAGATAAAATATATCTCCATAATTAATCCCAGATTAATTTTCTGTCTCTTCTAATTAATCCTAGATTAATAAAGTGCGAGTCATACGTCATCGGTGAATCTTCGGGAAGCGACTCATGAGATCCCCGGATATGTTGGTAGTAAATACGGTCGTCGGACTATCCGAACACATAAGTACCTCGTACTACGTTTGTACCGATTTACAAGACAAGGTTGGCATCTAGCAAAGCGTCATGCCTACCCAATTCTCCAGAAATATCCTTACAGGAATATGTGATCTATATCAGGCGTAGTATACGTAGTATTGCGTATTTCGATCCAGTATCGGATGTCACGTGCTAGGCCTGGGGCTGGAATTGTGTCTGCCCCTTACGAAGCATATATCAGATCTCTGGTAACTAGTCTCTATAATCGGATAAACATGACCTAGTCATTTTATCCGGATGACTGCAGTACATAAGAGAACCAGTTTCGTATCCTATGTGACCATCATCTCCACTATGACTTGAGTGATACTTCCATCTTGACATCACACCCAATACACTACGATTCTCAATATACCCAGCAGAGGCATACACGGAACCTGTTAAAGCCCTGGACGACCTAAAACCAAAGCATATTGATTGTCGCAAGTATTAGCGGTGCAAGTCCCAGGTTAATACCAAATACACCTACCTTGATTTCGGACTTCCATAGACACATAATCATACTTCCAATGGAATTCCGAGGGGTCTATCCAGAATGAAGCTGTTTTCCGTACAATCGGTAAAACACAACCTCCTACTACACTTGCATGAGTATCCTATACCCAAATATATGAGAACTATGCCATTATGCCCTCACAACGCGCACAAGTGTAATACTAGTATTTTACGCATTATCGATGTCCATTCTCGATAATACTATGACTAGGGATATTTAATGATTAAACCTTTGTGGATTGATACTGTCTCATATCATCTCAATCCAGGAACTAATCATAAGGACCTCCTATCATTTATACATTTTGGTGATCTAATCACAAATGATAATAGAGCAATTTCTCTTGTCACATAGTTAATTTGTACAACAATACCATGATCTGTACAAATAGTGACGCTATGGGTCATAACTCTCCAACAGTCTCCCACTTGTCCTATAGCCAGTCACTCGAGTGTCATACACCCGAATTATGTACGGTTCACTCAAATTACTGAGAAAAGGCTTTCGTCAGCGGATTTGCACGACTATCATCTGATGCGATTTATTCAATCTTCAGATCGCCATGATGTATGATCCGAACGAATCAAATGAATATCTGAAGTATATATCTGGATCGTTGATGAGACCATTAATTCTTTAGCCTGTGTTGTAGCCTAGCTCAGCTGCTAACAGAACTATTCTAATCTAATTAGATTTGTTATCGACCCAAATGGCTTCTATTGCTGCCTCAGCTTCAGCAATAATCCACTTTTGTTGTTTATTCGGTAACAGTATCTCGCTTGGAAGATTTCCAGCTCACTGTTCCGTTATTCAAACTGTATAGTACCGTTTTGTGACTTATAGTCGTTATTATCGATTAGGAAACTTGTAACAGTGATCCCAGTCACTTCAAGTTCTCCTCCTCCATAGTTTAAGACAACATTCTTAGTTGATCTAAGATACTAAAGGATGCTCTTAACATCAATCCAATGACTATAACTTGGATTGGCTCGATTGTGAATCCATATGATCAAATCGTATGAGACACCAGGTCACGTACATTTATTAATGTACGATCTTCTCGGAGATTGTCAACAACTTTAAATCTATCCCAGTAGATCTTTATTCCTAGAATAAAGGTTTTTTCTCCCAAGAATTGTACGGAGAATTTTCTCGAAAGCCAAGCTTTCGCCGATTGTATTATGGGAATATCATTTCCAAGAAATGATATGTCATTATTACTTAAGACATTCACTCTCAGTGAGCTCACACTAACCTCCTTATATACGCAAGAATCATTTTCGTTTTGAATTAAATCATATACCATTATGATTACATCAAAACGATAATTCCAAGAACGCAATGCTTGCTTCAATCCATCCATGGATCGAATAACCTGCAAACCTTGTTTGCTAGTTTTGGTACGACAAAACCGTCAGGATGTTGTAAACATCCTCCAAAAGGTTTCCGTTAAGGAAAGCGGTTTTGGCATTCAGCTGCCACATTTCATAAATGAAACATGCAGCATCAGCAAGCATTATCCAAATGGATTTAACCATGGCACACATGTAAAAGGTTTCGTCGTAATCGACACAATGTTGATAACGATACCTTTTCGCTACAAGCCTAGCTTAGTATGTTGGTATGTTGCCTTCCATGTATGTCTTCCTTGAAGACGCACATAGTACCAATAGGGAGTCGATATCTTATATCACTTCCTCATACGTAGTTAGTTCGTATTCCTCAATAAGATTGACATCTTTATGAGGTGAGATCAGAAACCCATACCCCAGGTTGTTTTCTGACTCTCTCCGACTTACGCGGTTCTTGTGTATTCGAAGATTATTGGTATAGTTTCATCCTTGATGAAATATTTGTGTTCCATTAAAGAATCGGTACCTGGAATAGTATTACTCTGATTTTCATCGAGTTTTACTTTCCTCCCACTTACCACTGCATATAGGTATTGCTCTTAGGAAAACCGTATGGCGAGCAACAATTACATTGTTCTCTAGTGAGTTGTATAAGTACTATACTTTGGTATCCCTATGATAACCTACAATTGGCACTTATCCGATTTGGGTTTTAGTTTGGTATCATCCAAACATATGCCTAGCATATCCTAATCTTTAGGAATGAGAAAACCCAGTTTCTTTCCTGTTCATATCTAATATGAAGTCTGTCAAACAGATTTTTATGGAACCTTATTCTAAATAAGTTATGCACTGGTTATGCGTATCCGTTGAAGGAAATGGTAGCTCAGAGCAACTCATGATTAACCTTATCATGTCCAACAAAATTCGATCTCTCCATTCGGACACACCATCAAAATGACGTGTTCCGGAAGGAGTCCTCGTTGAAAGAATACTATACTCTTTCAAGTATTTGAGAAACTTATTGCTTAATTATTTTCATCATGGTCTAACCGTGATGGTATAATACTTTAGCCAATTTGTTTGTCTATTTCGTGTCGAAACTTTAAAAGTTTCCAATTTGTGTTTCAGAAGAAACATATAACCATAACGCGATGCCACATCCGTAAAGGTCACGAAATATTCATATCCACATCTAGCCTAGCTAGATATGGGCCCACTTGCTTCACTATGAACTAGGGCTAACAGATCGGTGGCATTATCACTTTTACCAAGTAAAAAGCGTTTTAGGCACTTTGCCTAATAAACTAGATTCGTATACATTATTTGAATGGAATCAAATTCGTCCTAGTACCCACTCTTTGAAAGTGTGGATATACGAGTCTTGTTTAAATTATATCCTAGACAACAATGCCACAATTAAGTTTCAAATGATCAAATCAATTTGAGCTACTTGTTTGTCATATTTCATATGTTTGAGATTTATTTATATTCAAAATATAAATACTGTTATTCACATCTAATGTGTTTATCTCAATATCATCTTTATAAAATGAAACACTTTAGTGTTCTAGAATATAAAGGTATACCCACAACGGGTTAAACCCTGATATAGAGATAATATTTCTAGTCAAACTAGTTATATTTTAACAGTTTCCTAATTTAATACACACCCAGATGGTAGTTCCTAAACTTAGGTATCTACAGTTAAAATAGCGACTTTCGTCCCGTTTCTGATTCACAGATTAATCTCAACTGAAGTCAGTATCCTGCTTACAGTAGATTCTGCACAATAGTATATATTTACGCACCACACTAAGTATTTAAAATCCAATTTTAATACTAATAGTGAACATATTTTATGACAAATATATTTGAAGTCAGAGCCTAGCCCGTCTTCAATTCCTTCATGTCTGCTTTGTCCAAACGGCAGTCACGCTTCTGCATTCCTGTTTGCCACAATTTAGGCAGACATTTTGGGATATGTCTTTTGTCTTCCCAGAAGATTATAATGATTTTGCCTTTGCCCTTTTCGGTACCCCAGAAGCCTATAGCCAAGCCTTGGCCTTCTAGAATGTCGAAATAAGGTGCGCCTTGCGCTTCTTGCCTTATTGAAAACTTTGGCTTTGTCTCCTTGAGAATAACCATTAACTCTCTAAGAGTTTACTATTGCAATTTAGTACTTCAAAGATCTAAAAATAGATCTATGAAGATCCTTCAATTTCATTGTCATACTTAAGGATCTAATCATTAGTTCTGATTTAGAAATTAAGGAGTCTATATGACAAGTATAATGGATTAAGCACTAAAGTTATCATCACATGAATCTTCCAAAGATCATGCTCCACTATTTGCTTAACTTCGGGCTTAGGCTTAAGATGTTATTTTATCAAATAAAGTAACTTATTAGTTTCCAGGACCATCCTGAAATTTATTATTCCCAATTTGAAAATTAAAGTCGTTTAAATACATTTTCACCCAGGATTATGTTTTAAACACTAATCTTTCAATTATCTTGATTCTAATAGTCCAACTATTTAATCAACGATTTTGGAACTATTTATTATAATGATTACTATAGTCCAACTATATAATCAACTATAGTTTAATTGAATTATATTGATTACTATAATCCAATTATAAAATCAACTATTAATTGAAATGGTTAATTCAAATATATTGATTACTATAATCCAATTATATAATCAACTATAATGAATTAGTTTGAATACAGTCCAACTGTTTATTAAAACAACCATTTAAAAATTAGTCCAACTAATATATTAATTTATTTGACGTAATATTTGAAATGAGCGCGTATGGCAAGTAACTAAACGAATATTGAAAATTCAATACTTGCCTCCCACTATTTTTCGGTGAGCCTCTAACCCTTTGTGGAGTACCCGGGAAACCATGTTTCCTAGTGGGCTAGGATCCCGTTAAATAACACACAATCTTGACTTTGGCCAACAAATTGTATGATAATTAACTAGGTAGATCTCTAAGATCAATTGGATCCCATCAAATTCCTAGATCCAGTAGGTGTACATCCAAGTCCGAAACATATATCTTATATATGCCAATATATCCAATATATTGCCTAACCTTTTTCCTCTGAATTAACTAAGCCTTGGCTTTGGCACAACAAACTTAGTGATCCCAATTAAGCGGAACCCATTGACCATGGAAAGCTTCGTAATCAATGCCAATGGACAAGAAGTGGTATTGACTTTGGCCAACAAACCATAACTTGGACAAGACACCGATATGGAACAAAGCTCTCATGATTCAACACATCCTTGACGGACAAAGGCCTTGACTTTGGCCAACAAACCAATGCCAGTCTTAGATCTTGAGAAACAATCACTCAATGGAAGTATTACTTCTTCCGTTACATAACACTTCTAAAGAAACCTCATTTAGATTGAGGGGAATAGGTGAGAAGAGAAATACACAGAGTCAAAGAGGTAATAGGCTGGACACGCAGGTCCAATTAATAAATTCTAAATTTATTACAACAATTTCCAAAATTACCCCACCCATCTAATATCCATCTGATGTACATTATTCATACATCGCAACCCTGTATTCACACAAGCATGTTATCAATCAATCTAATCCAATTAATTAATCTGATATTAGTGCCCATCCAATGTTCAAACAACAATTTGATTTTGCGCGAGTCAAACTCGTTTTGCGAATAAGTACTCAAAGTACGAATTCTTGAATTAAATTAAACTACAACATTAAATCCGATTTAATATGTATTTAATACTAATCCACTATTTAATTCCAAATTAAATATTACACTTTATTAATAAACCTTTACGACTTAAATTCCAAATTTAATCGTTACGGGTCTCAAAGCCCGATTAACATCCAATGTCAATTTAATTTAAAGTCCAATGGGCTTTTAATTAATTTCTTAAGGCATGGACTTTTGGTCAATTTGGGTCAAACCCAAAGACTAAAGCCCATTTAAAGGAATCACCTTATATGCCTAGAAACCAATTTAGGCCCATTAGGCCCAATTAAAATAATTAAGGTCCATTAGTCGCATTTAGACTTTATAGATACGGTTTTGGGCCCAATTGGATCCAACCAATTTAGCCTAAACCCATCTTGGTACAACCAAGCCCATTAAAGCCCAATAACAACTTTTAAGCCCAATTTCCAAAATTAGCCCAATTAATTTAATTCCAAAATTCCAAATTTCTCAATTAAATTAACAAAAGTGTATTACACAATTAATTACCCAAATCAATATTTCCAAAACACCAATTAGCCTAATTAATTATGCTTATCAACATTAAAAAATGTCCAACACATTTTAACAAAAATCAAACCCATTTTCATGCTATACTCTCGACAATTTGGGGATTTTTCAAATCGATTCGGTTTCAATCCAATTAAATCCACAGTCAACAATTCCCAATTGATTCCAACTCATCCAATGAATCAAAAATCAAAAAATCCAAGACATTAGGGCAAGTAGTGTATTCGGCCAAGCCTCACATTTTGGGGAAAATTGTTCCAACCCAATTTTCATGAAATTGATCCAATCAATCTTCAATAAAACATCATTTAAGCATACTTAATCAAACAATTCAACCAAATCATGCTCAAATACATTTTACCCAATTTTAACCCTAAATTCAAGTTTCATGCTTTTACTCGCTCTGATTCCATTGTTAGGAAATCTCTAAGTCCCGAGGATCGATTCAAGCAAAGAAACAACATATGAATACATCGAGAAAGTTACAGAATACTTACATCGAGCGGTTGAGCGATGCGACGAAGAACAAAAATTCCTTTTCTCCCTCTAAGAAGGCTCGGCATTGAGCTGAAAAAGTTTCCTCCAAATTCGGCCATGGATCTCCATCAAGCTCCAAGCTTTGTTTCGATGATTCCATCCTCACGTGTGCGGTTCCCTATCACATTCGCGTGACCCCGAATGTGTGGTAGCACTTAGGTAATTTTGCCACAAAATCACCATGCTTCTCCTCTTTATTTTCGGTGAAACCAGAAAATTTGGAGAGAAAAAACAGGCCATAGGCCGAGAGAGAGATGAAGAGAAAAGGGAGAGAGTTGTTGTGTTGGTTGTTGAAAATTGTGTATCTAATACACTTTTATCAAATCCAAAAAATTGTAAAAACCTTTTCCAAAAAGTCAAACACAATTTTGGAGCCAAAAGCATTTAATGCTTTCCAACCACTTCCATCAACTATTCACATCATTCAATCAATCAAGTGACAATTTGTCACATCACTCAAAGTGACTAATGATTTGACGCTTGATGTGACTAGCGATTTGACGCTTGATTTGACTTGTGTGCCGCACTCGAATTCGAAATGCGAATGCGCTCGCAAACAATCCCGGGCTCGGGTTCACTAATTCCAAATTAACGAATTTTTCATTGCGACGTAATTAAATGATTATTCCTAGCGAAATCACTATTCACATCGCTAACGAATTTATTCTAAATTAACTCGTTCGCCCGATTTAAAATCTAATTTCAATTCCGCGTCGAAATCCAATTTCGTATAATATATCGAATATATTATTTTATCGATTAATTCCAAAATTAATCGTTTTCTCTCTTTAATTAATATTTTATCCTAGATAATCCAAGATTAATTTTCTCTCTCTTGTAATTAATCCCAGATTAATAAAGTGCGAGTCATACGTCATCGGTGAACCTTCGGGAAATGACCCATGAGATCCCTAGATATTTTGGTAGTAAATACGGTCGTCGGACTATCCGAACACGTAAGTACCTCGTACTATATTTGTACCGATTTACAAGACAAGTTGGCTTCTAGCAAAGCGCCATGCCTACCCAATTCTCCAGAAATATCCTTATAGGAATATTTGATATATATCAGGCGTAGTATACGTAGTATTGCGTATTTCGATCCAGTATCAGATGTCACGTGCTAGGCCTGGTTCTGGAATTATGTCTGCCCCGTACGAAGCACATATCGGATCTCTGGTAACTAGTCTCTATAATCGGATAAACATGACCTAGTCATTTTATCCCGATGACTGCAGTACATAAGAGAACCAGTTCCGTATCCTATGTGACCATCATCTCCACTATGACTGGAGTGATACTTCCATCTTGACATCACACCTAATACACTACAATTCTCAATATACCCAGTAGAGGTGTACACAGAACCTGTTAAAGCCCTGGTCGACCTAAAACCAAAGCATATTGATTGTCGCAAGTATTAGCGGTGCAAGTCTCAGGTTAAGACCAAATACACCTACCTTGATTTCGGACTTCCATAGACACATAGTCATACTACCAATGGAATTCCGAGGGGTCTATCCAGAGCGAAGCTGTTTTCCGTACCATCGGTAAAACACCACCTCCTACTACACTTGCATGAGTATCCTATACCCAAATATATTAGAACTATGTCGTTATGCCCTCACAACGCGCACAAGTGTAATACTAGTCTTCTATGCATTATCGATGTCCATTCTCGATAATACTTTGACTAGGGATATTTAATGATTAAACCTTCGTGGATTGATACTGTCTCATATCATCTCAATCCAGGAACTAATCATAAGGACCTCCTATCATTTATAAATCTTGGTGATCTAATCACAAATGATAAGAGAGCAATTTCCTTTGTCATATAGTTAATTTGTACAACAACACCATGATCTGTACAAATAGTGACGCTATGGGTCATAACGGTCCAACACCATCCGCATATCATTATTATTTATTTATATGCGCCTTATTATGTGTTTAGAATGCATGTTTAAGGGTGTATGATGATGAGACCTTAACAAAGATAATTAATGGGTTGCCAATTGCACGCGAAAAACGCTCAACATTATATTAAGCGTTTTTCCTTCCATTGAGTGATTCTTACTCAAGATCCAAGACTGGCATTGGTTTGTTGGCCAAAGTCAAGACCTTTGTCCATCGCGGATGTGTTTGAATCATGAAGGCTTTGTTCCATATTGGTGTCTTGTCGAAGTTGTGATTTGTTGGACAAAGTCAAGATCACTTCTTGTCCATCGACATTGATTACGAAGCTTTCCAAGGTCAATGGGTTCCGCTTAACTGTGATCACTAAGTTTGTTGTGTCAAAGCCAAGGCTTAGTAGATTCAGAGGAAAAAGGTTAGGCAATATATTTGATATATTGGCATATATAAAATATATGTTTCGGACTTGGATGTCCACCTACTAGATCTAGGAATTGGATGGGATCCAATTGATCTTAGAGATCTACCTAGTTAATTATCATACAATTTGTTGGCCAAAGTCAAGATTGTGTGCTATTTAACGGGATCCTAGCCCACTAGGAAACAAGGTTTCCCGATTACTCAACAGAGGGTTAGAGGCTCGCCGAAAAATAGTGGAAGGCAAGTATTAAATTTGTAATATTCATTTAGTTACTTGCCATACGAGCACATACAAATATTTCGTCAAATAAATTAATATATTAGTTGGACTAATATTTAATGTTGTTTTAATTAAACAGTTGGACTGTATTCAAACTATTTCATTTATAGTTGATTATATAATTGGATTATACTAATCAATATATTTTATTTAACTAATTTCAATTAATAGTTGATTTTATAATTGGATTATAGTAATCAATATAATTGAAATTAACCTATTAAATTATAGTTAATTATATAGTTAGACTATAGTAATCATTATAATAAATAATACCTAAAATCGTTGATTAAATAGTTGGACTATTAGAATCAAGAAAATTAAGAGATTAGTGTTTAAAACATTATCCTGGGTGAAAAATGTATTTAAACGACTTTAACTTTCAAATTGGGAAAATACTTCAGGATAGTCCTGAAAACTAATAAGTTACTTTATTTGATAAAATAATATCTTGGGCCTAAGCCTGGAGTTAAGCAAATAGTAGAACATGATATTTGGAATATTCATGTAATGATAACTTTAGTGCTTAATCCATTATGCTTGTCAAAAATACTCCTTAATTTCTTAGTCAGAACTAAGGATTAGATCCTTATAATATGATGATGAAATTGAAGGATCTTCATAGATCTATCCTTAGATCTTAGAAATACTAAATTACAATAGTAAACTCTTGGAGAGTTAATGGCTATTCTCAAGGAGACAAAGCCAAAGTTTGCAATAGGCAAGAAGCGCAAGGCGCATCTTACTTCAACATTCTAGAAGGCCAAGGCTTGGCCAAAGGCTTCTGGGGTGTGGAAAAGGGCAAAGGCAAAGTCATTATAATCTTCTGGAAGAAGAAAAATGACATATCCCAAAATGTCTGCCTAAATTGTGGCAAACGGGGTCACTAAAGCGTGACTGCCGTATTGACAAGGCAGACATAAAGGAATTGAAGAACGGGCAAGGCTCTGACTTCAAGTATGTTTGTCATAAACATGTTCACTACTTGTATTAAAATTGGATTTTAGTTACTGAGTGTGGTACATAAATATGTACTGGTGTGCAGAATCTGCTATGAGCAGGATACTGACTTCAGTTGAGATTTCTCTGCGAATTGGAAACCGGACGAAAGTCACTGTTTTAACCGTAGATACCTAAGTTTAAGAACTACCCTTCGGGTGTGTACTTAAATTAGGAAACTGTTATAATGTAACTAGTTTGACTAGGAACATTATCTCTATATCAGGGGTTAAACCCGTTGCGGGTATACCTTTATATTCTAGAACACTAAAGTGTTTTATTTTATAAAGATGATATTGAGATAAATACATTAGATGTGAATAACAGTGTTTATATTTTGAATATAAATAAATCTCAAACATATGACATGACAAACAAATAGCTCAAACTGAATTAATCAGTTGAAACTTATAAGTGGCATTGTGTCTGGGACACAATTAAACAAGACTCGTATATCCACACTTTCGAAGAGTGGATACTAGGACGGATTTGATTCTATTCAAATGATGTCTACGAATCTAGTTTATTGGGCAAAGTGCCTAAAACACTTTTTACTTGGTAAAAGTGCAAGTGCCACCAATCTGTTAGCCCTCGTTCATAGTGACGTAAGTGGGCCTATATCTAGCTAGGCTAGAGGTGGATATGAATATTTCGTGACCTTTACGGATGTGGCATTGCATTATGGTTATATGTTTCTTTTGAAACACGAATCGGAAACTTTTGATGAAATCAAAGACTTTCGACACGAAATAGACAAACAGATCGGCTAAAGTATTAAACCATCACGATTAGACCATGATGAAAATACTTAAGCAACAAGTTTCTCGAATATACTTGAAAGAGTATAGTATTCTTTCAATGAGGACTCCTTCCGGAACACGTCAGCTTGACGGTGTATCTGAACGGAGAAACCAAATTTTGTTAGACATGATAAGGTTAATCATGAGTCACTGTGAGCTACCATTTCCTTCAACGGATACGCATTAACAGTACATAACTTATTTTGAATAAGGTTCCATAAAAATCTATTAGACAGACTTCATATTGAATATGAACATGAAAGAAACTGGGTTTTCTCATTCCTGAAGATTTTGGTATGCAAGGCATATCTTTAGATGATACCAAACTAGAACCCAAATCGGATAAGTGCCTAATTGTTGGTTATCCAATGGAAATCGGAGTATAGTACTTACACAACTCACATTAGAACAGTTTAATTGTTGCTCTCAATGCGGTTTTCCTAAGAGGAATACCTATATGCAGTGGTAAGTGGGAGGAAAGTAAACCTCGATGAAAATCAGAGTAATACTGTTCCAGGCACCGATTCCTTAATGGAACACAAATAGTTCATCAGGGATGAAACTATACCAATAATCTTCAAATACACAAGAACCGCGTAAGTCAGAGAGAGTCAGAAAACAACCTGGGGGTATGGGTTTCTGATCTCACCTCGTAAAGATGTCAATCTTATTGAGGAAAATGAACTGACTACGTATGAGGAAGTGATACAAGGTATCGACTCCCTATTATGGAAAAGTGCCATAATGTACGAAATGGATTACATATATACCAACTAAGTTTGGATACTAGTTGATGTACCGGAAGGCATTGTACCTATTGGTACTATATAAGTCTTTAAGGAAGACATACATGGATGGAACCATACCAACGTACAAAGCTGGGCTTGTAGCGAAAAGGTATCGTTATCAACATTGTGTCGATTACGACGAAACCTTTTACTTGTTGCCACGGTAAATCCATTTGGATAATGCTTGCTGATGTTGCATGTTTCATTTATGAAATACGTCAGCTGAATGCCAAAACTGTTTTCCTTAACGGAAACCTTTTAAAGGATGCTTACAATATCCTGACGGTTTTGTCATACTATAACTAGCAAACAAGGTTTGCAGGTTATTCGATCCATGTATGGATTGAAGCAAACATTGGGTTCTTGGAACTATCGCTTTGATGTAATCATAATGGTATATGATTTAATTCAAAACGAAAATGATTCTTGTGTATATAAGAAGGTTAGTGGGAGCGCACTGACAGTAAATGTCCTAAATAATGATGACATATCATTTCTTGGAAATGACATTCCCAAATACAATCTGTGAAAGCTTGGCTTTCATGAAAATTCTCCGTAGAATTCTTGGAAGAAACAACTTTTATTCTAGGAATAAAGATCTACTGGATAGTTCTAAAGTTGTTAATACTCTCCGAGAACTCGTACATTAAAATAAATGTATGTGACTTGGTGTCTCATACGCTTTGAGCATATGGAGTCACAATCGGGCCAATCCATGTGATAGTCACTGGATTGATGTCAAGAACATCCTCTAGTATCTTAGAGGAACTAAGGATGCTTTCTTATACTATGGAGAATGAGAACTTGAAGTGACTGGGTTCATCATTGCAAGTTTCTTAACCGATAAAAATGACTATAAGTCGTAGCAACGATATTATACAGTTTGAATAACGGAACAGTGAGCTGGAAATCTTCCAAGCAGGATATTATTACCGAATAAACAACACAAATGGATTATTGTTGCGGCTGAGGCAGCAATAGAAGCCTTTTGGATCGATAATAATCCTAATTAGATTAGGAGTAGTTCTATTAGCAGTTGAGCTAGGCTACAGCACATGCTAAAGAATTAATGGTCTCATCAACAATCCAGATATATACTTCAGATATTCATCTGATTCGTTCGGATCATACATCGTGGCGATGTGATGATCGAATAAATCGCATCAGATGATAATCATGCAAATCCGCTGACGAAAGCATTTCCTCAGCAGAAGTTTGAGCGAACCGTACATAGTTCGGGTGTAGGACACTTGAGTGATTGGCTATAGGCCAAGTGGGAGATTGTTGGATAGTTATGACCCATAGCATCACTATTTATACAGATCATGGTGTTTTTGTACAAATTAACTATGTGACAAACGAAATTGCTCTTTTATCATTTGTAATTAGATTACCAAGATGTATAAATGATAGAAGGTCCATATGATTAGTTCCGGATTGATAAGATATAAGACAATATCAATCCATGAAGGTTTAATCATTAAATATCCTTAGTCGTAGTATTATCGAGATTAGACATCGATAATGCAGAATAGACTAGTATTACACTTATGCGCGTGGGAGCATAACGTCATAGTTCTCATATATTTGGGTATATGATACTCATGCAAGTGTAATAGGAGGTTGTGTTTACCGATGGTACGGGAAACAGCTTCGCTCTGGATAGACCCCTCAGAATTCCATAGGTAGTATGACTATGTGTCTGTGGAAGTCCGAATCAGGGTAGGTGTATTTGGTCTTAACCTGAGACTTACACCGCTAATACTTGCGACAATCAATATACTTTGGTTTTGGTCATCCAGGGCTTTAACAGGTTCTGTGTACGCCTCTTCTGGGTATATTGAGAATCGTAGTGTATTGGGTGTGATGTCGAGATGGAAGTATCACTCCAGTCATAGTGGAGAAGATGATCACGTAGGATACAGAACTGGTTCTCTTATGTACTGTAGCCATCGGGATAATATGACTAGGTCATGATTATCCGATTATAGAGACTAGTTACCGGAGATCCGATATGTGCTTCGTACGGGGCAGACACATTTCCAGCCCCAT
Source organism: Zanthoxylum bungeanum (assembly GCA_019454045.1). Classification (NCBI taxonomy): domain Eukaryota; kingdom Viridiplantae; phylum Streptophyta; class Magnoliopsida; order Sapindales; family Rutaceae; genus Zanthoxylum; species Zanthoxylum bungeanum. The sequence continues at coordinate 32,205 of SKCR01040329.1, read as the reverse complement.
GCCTTGCACGTGACATCTGATACTGGATCGAAATACGCAATAATACGTATACTACGCCTGATATAGATCACATATTCTAGTAAGAATTTTTCTGGAGAATTGGGTAGGCATGATGCCTTGCTAGAAGCCAACCATGTCTTGTAAATCGGTAAAAATGTAGTACTAGGTACGTACATTTTCGGATAGTCCGACGACCGTATTTACTGCCAACGTATCTGGGGATCTCATGGGTCCCTTCCCGAAGATTCACCGATGACGTATGACTCGCACTTTATTAATCTGGGATTAATTATTAGAGAGAGAAAATTAATCTGGGATTAATTACCGAGATATTTTATCTGGGATAAAATATCAATAAAAGAGAGAGAACGATTAATTTGGAATTAATCGATAAAATAATATATTCGATATATTGTACGAAATTGGATTTCGACGCAGAATTAAAATTAGATTTTAATTCGGGCAAACAAGTTAATTTAGAATTAATTCGTTAGCGACGTGAATAGTAATTTTGCTAGGCATAATTATTTAATTACGTCGCAACGGAAAATTCATTAATTTGGAATTAGCGAACCCGAGCCCGAGAGTGTTTGCGGGCGCACTCGCATTGCGAATTTAAGTGTTGCCCACAAGTCACATCAAGCGTCAAATCACTAGTCAATCAAGTGATAGAAGTCACATCACTTTGAGTGAAGTGATGTCTAGTCACTTTTGTTGTGAATAGTTGATGGAGGTGGTTGGCTTTAATTGCCTTTGACTTTTGGAAAGCAAAAATTTGGTAAATGAATTTTTGAAATTCAATTAGTGTATTAGATACACATTTTATCAACCACCACACACTTCTCTCATTTTCTCTTCTCTCCTCTCACGCCCAAGGGGCATCTTCTTCCTCAAAATTTCTAGTTTTTCCGTGAAATGAATGAGAAGCTTAGGAAGTTTTGCGGCAAAATTTACGGAGTGCTAGCATGCTTTAGAAGTCTTACGAAGGTGATAAGGAACCGCACCCGTGGCCTTGGAATACACATCACAAGCTTGGAGTTTGATGGAGATCCATGGCCGATTTTTGGAGCACAAAAACCAGTAAATGTTGAGAACAATATGGACTCAAAACTTGAAGAATTTTTATCGTTCCTCGCATCGCCTCAACCGATCGTTGTAAGTATGATTCCGTCATACTTTTACGAGTATTCACATGTTGTTTCATTGTTTGATTTGATCCTTGGGACCTTAGAGAAACCCAACATAATGATGATGTATCATTTCTTGGAAATGATATTCCCATAATATAATCGGTGAAAGCTTGCCTTTCATGAAAATTCTCCGTAGAATTCTTAGGAGAAACAATCTTTATTCTTTGAATAAAGATCTACTGGGCTAGATCTAAAAGTTGTTGGCACTCTCCGAGAACTCGTACATTGAAATAAATGTGCTTTGAGCATATAGAGTCACAATCAGGCCAATCCAAGTGATAGTCACTGGATTGAGGTTAAGAACATCCTTAAGTATCTTAGACGAACTAAGGATGCTGTTTTATACTATGGAGAAGGAGAACTTGAAGTGACTAGGTTCACTGCTGCAAGTTTCCTAACCGATAATAATGACTAAAAGTTGTAACAAAGGTACTATATAGTTTGAATAACGGAACAGTGAGCTGGAAATCTTCCAAGCAAGATACTGTTGCCGAATAAACAACAAAAGCGAAATATTGTTGCAGCTGAGGCAGCAATAGAAGCCATTTGGATCTATAATAATCCTAATCAGATTAGGTGTAGTTCTGCTAGCAGTTGAGCTAGGCTACAACACAGGCTAAAGAATTAATGGTCTCATCAACGATCCAAGTAAATACTTGACCTATTCATCTGATTCGTTCGGATCATACATCGTGGCGATATGATGATCAAATAAATCGCATCAGATGATAATCATGCAAATCCGCTGACGAAAGCATTTCCTCAGCAGAAGTTTGAGCGAACCGTACATAGTTATATGAAATTAGATTTCGACGCGGAATTTTAATTCGGGCGAACGAGTTAATTTATAATTAATTCGCTAGCGACATGAATAGTAATTTTGCTATGCATAATTATTTAATTAAATTTGATTTAATTACGTCGCAACGGAAAATTTGTTAATTGGGAATTAGCGAACCTGAGCCCGGGAGTGTTTACAGGCCCACTCGCATTTTGAATCAAGTGGGGCTTATAAGTCACATCACTTGTCATCTTTATCACTTTAATGTGATGGAAGTTGTTGGTTGATGGTTGAGTGTCAAACACTCAAGTGTGATGTTTTGAATGACTAATACCATTTATTTATTTTTGGTATATCATTTGAATTGATTTTAGAAATCAACACACACAACACAACTCATCTTCTTCCTCTCTCTCTCCCATTCGGCCAAGGGCCATTTTTCTCTCCAATTTTCCCTAAATACCGAGAGCAACAAGGTGAAGAATATAGGAATTTTGATGCAATTTTCTCCAATGCTAGCACATAAAGGGTCATTCAAAGGTGATAAGGAAACAAACTCTTGAGCACGGAATCCATTCACAAAGCTTGGAGCTTGAAGATCATCCATGGAGGGCTTGACCGAACACAAGGAGCAGAAAATGGAGGCATTGCCGAGAGCTTCAAGGGAGCAAGAAAATTTTTGTGTTTCATCGCATCGCAAAGCCGTTCATTGTAAGTATGATTCTGCCATACTTCTTTATTGTATTCACAATATTTTCATTGCTTGAATGATCTTGGGACTATAGTAGAAACCCAACAGGAATGAACTTGGTTTAGTAGTAGTGTTGCAGTTTCTAAAGCAAGACCCCAAAATGAAAGAGGTAGATTCGTGTCTGGCATCATTGATCAGACCATATCTAATAATGTCCGATTTCTCCTTTCGGAGACCCCATTATATTGTGGAGTTCCCGGAGGAGTCAACTGGGAAACAATGCCATTTTCTCTCAAGTAATCTTGAAATTCGTTGCTTAAGTATTCACCACCTCGGTCAGACCTTAGTGACTAAATACTTTTATTAAGCTGGTTTTCTACTTCAGCCTTGAAGTCTTTTGAATTTCTCAAAGGCTTCAGATTTGTACCGCATAAGGTAGATATACCCATATCGCGAATGATCATCGATAAAGGTAATGAAGTAGGAGAATCCACCTCTAGCGGTGACTGACATTGGTCCGAATACATCAGAGTGTATGAGTTCTAATGTCTCCGTTGCACGCTGTCCTTTACCTTTGAAGGGTAATTTGGTCATTTTACCAAGTAAACAAGACTCACAAGTTCCATAAGGTTTATATTTGAAGGGTTTGAAATACCCATCCTTATGTAGCTTAGTTAATCTTGTTTCATTGATATGACCTAAGCGACTATGCCATAGAAGTGATTTATTGAGATTATTCGAGTTAACGTTGTATATATAAGAGGTTGAACATTCTTTGTTAGTTTGTAAGACATAAATACCATTATTCAAAATACCATCTCTATATTTTATTTCATTGAAATTAATAGAACATTTATTACAACTTATTAGGCATGAAAAAGCCTTTATTACATAAAGAAGAAATTGAAATGATGTTCTTTACTAGAGAATGTACATAAACACAATCTTTTAAGTCTAAAAATATACCATTCGGCAAAACTAATGAATAAGTCCCCACGCACAATGCAGCCAGTTTTGCTCCATTACCCATGCATAAGTCAACCTCCCCATGACGGAGTCTCCTACTGTTTCTCAGGCCCTGCACATTGTTACACAAGTGAGTCCCACAACCGGTGTCAAAAACCCAAGTAGAAGGTTCAGAGTTTTGATAATATAGTTCAATCATATACAACATACCTGAAGCATTGGGCTTCTTGGCCTCATGGGCTTCCCTAGCTTCCTTGACTTTCAATGATCTGCAGTCTTTCTTCCAATGACCATTCTTTCCACAAAAAAAAACATTTCCCCTATCATTTTTTCTTCTTCACTTACCATTGGGCTTTAGGTGATCTGGAGCCTTGGCCTTGCCCTTATTTTTCTTTAGGTCTCGTGGCTTCAGGTCTGTACCCGTAAGCATGACGGGGGTTTGAAGCTCCGGTTTCAAGATTACTTTATGCAATTCTGCTTACTTTATCAGATTATGCAATTCTGCTAAAGTAACTTCTTTATCAGACATATGAAACTGCATAATAAAGTTAGAGAATTCTTTTGGAAAGGACTAAGGAATTAGATCGTGACCTATCTGTAGACAACATAAATCAGCGACACTGTTCCAGGCTCGCGGCCTGGTTGGGAGTATGGAGTAGCCCACGGGGGACTAAACCGGAGAATAAAATGGAGACACCACCCGGTGTGAACCGGGAAAATGATTTAAGGCCGCACTCACCCCTCGCAAGGGAAGACCTCAAACCGTTGGGTTCGGAATGGTCCCTTACTTATGCCACTTGTAATGAAATGATTTGTGCAATAACTTAACCGAGTCTATGCAACATATATATCCAAGAATAACCTAGATCTAGTTCACATTCATAAAAATAAATCCTATGTCTAAGTTTGCAGGCTTTAAAAGTAAGTCATCATAACAGCAAACATACGATAACACACAATAATCTCATAAGCATGTTGAATAATCAAACACGAAAAATAAATAAAAACCTAAACATAAACGTAAATTAAATTCATATTGTGAAAGAAAGTAACTAAATCATGCATAAAGAAACAATATACTAACATCTAAATCATGCTTAGAAATAGATAACATACTAACGACTTAAATAAATAACATGCTAACGACTAATCATGCTCAAACACAAGATTGGACGAAATGAAATACGTGTGTCTCTCAAGTGGTACGTGGCATTGTATCATGAGTGCAAACCACAATACCGTCCATTCGGATTCAGCTACGGAATTTACGTCCCAGTTTCCATCCAATATACCGCAAGAGAGAACACATATTCCGTTCACCCGGAAATCACATCATGCACCAATTCACAATACTCATGCGAAATAAAGTAATAAAATAACTAAAAATAAAGGATAATAAATAAAATGGTGCCCTCAGTTCTAACCTTTTTAGTTGTCTCTCGGAAGTGCGGTATGCGGTTGTCGGAAGGGTTGATGCTCCGCAACTCTTCCGGTTCACTGATTCAACATTTTCCTTCGTTGTTTCGCTGTTTGGGCTGCTCTTTTTACTCTGTTTTGCTGCTGTCTTGGTTTTATTTTCGGGTCACTTTTTTTGTTGTATTAAGGGACTATTTTGCGGTTGTTTTAGGGGTATTGGGGCTGTAATTTAGGGGCTGTGTTGTGTGGCAGTTCAGGGGTACAGGTCAGGGGCTGTTTGGTAGTTCAGGGGCTGTGTGATGCGGCAGTTCAGGGGCTGGTTCCAGGAACTATTTCAGGGGCTGTTTCAGAGGTATTTTTATGTGATGGTGAGGGCTGGTGATGTACGGTAGTATAGGGTTGGTTCCATGGGCTGTTTCATGGGTATTTTTGGTGGTTCAGGGGCTGGTTTCAGGGGCTATTTCAGGGGCTGTTTCAGGGGTATTTTCAGGGGCTGTTTCAGGGGTATTTTCATGGGTAGTTTGTAGGCGTGGTGAAGGCAGTTTTCAGGGGGTTTATATGCGTGGTGAAGGCAGATTGGATGAGGGGTACATGAGTGGAGTTGACGGCAGTTGGCGTGATGGTTTGCTGGGGTAGTTTATAAAGGTTATGTGCAACTTTTTGGAGTCGGGTTTCGGGACAGAGGTTAACGGTAATGGAAGGGTGTTATTTTAATTATGTGTTCACGGCTAGGAGATGATTTTTGGATGCTTTAGGCGTGAGTGAGATAGGTTATTTTCTTTTTGTTTTCGAGTGAATGAGTCAGGGATTGTTGAGGTGGGTTTATGGTTCTTTTTATAGGCAAGGGTTGGGAGTTGTCCTTGTGTGAAAAAGGAATGAATATTGTAATTATGGGGGGAATATTTAATTTGTGTATCATAAGGAAATGATATCTTTAATTATGGAGGTAATTTGTTTTAGTTAGGAAGATGATTATTGGGATTTGATTTGATTTCATTTAGTTTAGGCATGTGATTTAATTTAATTAGGAATGTAATTTTTGAGATTTTATTTGATTTATTTAATTTAGGAATGAGATTTGTTTTGATTTAATTGGATTTGATTTGATTTAATTTGATTTAATTTAATTTTTGACATGTGTTTTAAATGTTTTAATTATTATTGGATGTGATTTAATGGGCTTGGGCTAGGTGGGCGTGTAGCTTTGGTTTTGGGCTAGGTGGGTGTGTGGCTTTGGTTTTGGGCTAGGGATGTGTATTAAAACAGAGGTCCAACAAACAAACCCGAAGCTAAACAAGCGAATTAAATCCAATAAGATGTCAATTCCTGACTTTTCCCTTCCGACGTCCGTTTCCCATGATTTCCACAATTTAAAGAGGTAGTGTCTCCATGTGAGACTCATCATAGGGACTTATATGCAAAAATACAGTGCCTACAGTCGCCCTCACTTTGATGGGACTTGTGTAGTGTGTGACATTGACAATCATATCAAAGTTATGCAATGCATTTTTACTTACCTGGCTCGCCAGCTACCACCTGACTTGCATGCTGCTTCGAACGGAGTTGATGATGCAGTGGGCCTCGACCTTGGGACACATCTCATTAACTGCAACCGACAACGGGGGCCTCGACCCTGGGACGCATCCCAATACCGCTGACAATATGGGTCGCATCCCAAAACTAGAACTGATGATGCAGGGGGGCCATCGACCCTGGGACGCATCCCAATAACTGCAACCAACAACGTGGGCCTCGACCTTGGGGCGCATCCCAATACCGTAAACAATGTGGGTTACGACCCTAGGACGCATCCCAAAATTGGAACTGATGATGTAGGGGGCCATCGACCTTGGGACGCATCCCAATAACTACAACCGACAATGGGGGCCTCGACCCTGGGACGCATCCCAATACCTCTGACAATATGGGTCACGACCCTAGGACGCATCCCCAAAACTGCTGATGATGTGGGTCACGACCCTGAGACTCATCCCCAATATTGATACTGATGTGGGCCTCGCCCCCGGACTGATACTGATGTGGGCCTCATCCCCGGACTGATACTAATGTGGGCAACACCCCTAAACTGATACTGATGTGCGCCTCGACCCTATGACTCATCCCCAAAACTGATACTGTTATGGGCCTCGACCCTGGGACTCATCCCCAAAACTGATGCTGATGTGGGCCTCGACCTTGGGATTTTTTCCTGGATTCATTCCAAAACTCTGACGATGTAAGCCTCGACCCTAGGATTCATTCCCAAAACTGATACTGATGTGGGCCTCGACCCTGGGACTCATCCCCAAAACTGATACTGATGTGGGCCTCGACCCTAGGACTTATCCCCAAAACTGATACTGATGTGGGCCTCGACCCTGGGACTCATCCCCAAAATTGATACCGAAGTGTGGGCCTCGACCCTGGGACTCATTCCCAAAACTGCTGATAATTTGGGCTTCGACCCTGGGATTCAAACCTGGATTCATTCCAAAACTCTGACGATGTGGGCCTCGACCCTGGGATTCATTCCCGGATTCATTCCAAAACTCCGACGATGTGGGCCTTGACCCTGAGATTCATTCATGGATTCATTCCAAAACTATGACGATGTGGGTCTCGACCCTGGGATTCATTCCCGGATTCATTCCAAAACTCTGACGATGTGGGCCTCGACCTTGGGATTCATTTACGGATTCATTCCAAAACTCTGACGATGTGGGCCTCGACCCTGGGATTCATTCCTGGATTCATTCCAAAACTTTGACGATGTGGGCCTCGACCCTGGGATTCATTCCAAAACTCTGACTATGTGGGCCTCGACCCTGGGATTCATTCTCGGATTCATTCCAAAACTCTAACGATGTGGGCCTCGACCCTGGGATTAATTCCCGGATTCATTCCAAAACTTTGACGATGTGGGCCTCGACCCTGGGATTCATTCCCGGATTCATTCCAAAACTCTGACGATGTGGGCCTCAGCCCTGGGATTCATTCCCAGATTCATTCCAAAACTCTGATCCCGGATTCATTCCAAAACTCTGACGATGTGGGCCTCAACCCTGGATTCATTCCAAAACTCTGACGATGTGGGCCTCGACCCTGGGATTCATTCCTGGATTTATTCTAAAACTCTGACGATGTGGGCCTCGAACTAGGTATTCATTCCCCAAACTGCTGATAGTGTGGGCCTCGGCCATGGGATTCATTCCTGAAACTGATGATGCCATGTTGCTGTTTTTGGTTGGCTTGTATTTTCCGCTTTCTCATTTTCTTTAAAACCTGTGAATAAAAACAAGACAAAGATTGCGTGTATATGACGTGTATGTATGCATGCATGAATGTGTTTCCTATTCTGATGGGTTAGGTCTTCCTTGTGCTCTTCGGTGCTTCTTGCCTACAAAAGTCTTTGGTCGCCCCCTGGGTCTGCTTGCAATTTCCTTCTGCCAGTTCACTTCTGGTGATTGGTTGGTTCTCTTTTGTCTCACGGCTCAAGATCTCGTTGTTTCCCTTATTTACGGGGTGGTAGACTGGTCGCCCCCACTCTTGATTTAGCTTTCTACTCTTCGCTGCTTGTAATAGGTCAACGTGAACCACGTGATATGGCATTCCATATCATCATACTATATCACATTCAACGAAATAGTCCCAATAGTTACACATATTATTGCCCTCAAAGAATGCTCAGTAATGAAACCAGAGAACCTTCAAAATATTCAACGCAACTCAAATCCAAGTCTTTGAATAAATGATCTAAGCCAGACTCAAAGTGTGTGTGTGCAAAGTTTCCTTTGCAGATTCATCCCCAGGTGAGCCAACTCAATGATTTCGTCAAAAAATTGGGTTCGATGGGTCAAACCAACCTAGATGTCTCAATTATGTCTGCAGTTGCTTTTCTGTGCTCAATGTGGTATGATTTTCTTTCTCTTTGGTCTTTTTCTTTTTTCTTTTCATTTTGAACTTCTTTTTTCTTTTCTTTTCTTTTTCTCTTTTTTTTTCTCTCTTTTTTTCAACACACCTACCCTTTAAGGTAGCATTTTCTCCTCATGGTGGTCCTAATACTCGCCCATCGGTAGCTTCACGCTTATCGGTTATAAGTGGTTCAATTCTTTTCTTTATAGACTTTTCTTTCATTTTCAACCATACCACACATCATAACATAAGCAAATCAAGATAGAGATCTAAGAAAACGGTCATTCACCGATATCCATGTTTGCTAAACTCTTTTTGACAAATCTTTATTTCTTCTCTAACCCAACGGATATCTATGATGGCTTTTAAGACACATGGGTTAACATGATGCATGTATGCATGAGATGTACGATATATGGAATATATAAGTTGGCCCATTATCATTTTAAGGCATTCAATCATATCATTGCGCGGTGGAAACCTGTCCTAGTTGAAAAGGCCCAACAGGTTTACACTTTTGCGATAACATGGCTAAACAACTTCAAATGATAAAAGGCTCTTGTCGATGAAGGGTTCCCAAAACTAGGTCTCCCCCCTCAAGGGTCCGAGCGGCCAAGTGAGCGCACCTTTTTTATACACTAAGGTACGTGCCAACGAGTTATGGTGCGTGACTGACTGTCAAATGGATTTCTCGTTGTAGATTCCCCAGAGGGAGGGTGGAGCGAACTCTCTTAAAAACCCAAGCCTCTTAGGCTCTTATCGATTGGTGACAGGAATAAACAACGAGTCCTCCAAATTAGTCCATCACAGTAAGCTACGGGTAATGATCGTCTAGGTGCATTCACAACTTTTCCTTATAGAAAGGTAGTGAATGAAGGAAGACACCAAACCATTACCTAGTCTGAATAATGCCTTTCATTATACCCCTTCAACCCACTATAGACACGGTTAACTAAAGCACAAATCACAAACATTACAAGACATTATTTCGGGGCCGATTCTCTATCCCCAGTGGAGTCGCCAGACTATAGACAACAGAAATCGGCGACACTGTTCCAGGATCGCGGCCTAGTTGGGAGTACGGAGTAGCCCACGAGGGACTAAACTGGAGAATAAAATGGAGTCGTCACCCAATGTGAACCGGTAAAATAATTTAAGGCCGTACTCACCCTTCGCAAGGGAATACCTCAAACCGTTGGGTTCAGAATGGTCCCTTATTTATGCCACTTGTAATGAAATGATTTGTGCAATAACTTAATCGAGTCTATGAAACATATATATCCAATAATAACCTAGATCTAGTTCACATTCTTAAAAATAAATCCTATGTCTAAGTTTGCATGCTTTAAAAGTAAGTCACCATAACGACAAACATACGATAACACACAATAATCTCAAAAGCATGTTGAACTATCAAACATGAAAAATAAATAACAACCTAAACATAAACATAAATTAAATTCCTATTGTGAAAGAAAGTAACTAAATCATGCATAAAGAAACAATATACTAACAACTAAATCATGCTTAGAAATAGATAACATACTAATGACTTAAATAAATAACATGCTAACGACTAATCATGCTCAAACACAAGATTGGACGAAACGAAATATGTGTGTCTCTCAAGTGGTACGTGGCATTGTATCCCGAGTGCAAACTGAAATACCGTCCATTCGAATTAGGTTATAGAATTTATGTCCGGGATTCCATCCGATATACCACAAGAGAGAACACATATTTCGTTCACCCGGAAATCACATCATGCACCAATTCACAATACTCATGCGAAATAAAGTAATAAAATAACTAAAAATAAAGGATAATAAATAAAAGGGTGCCCTCAGGTCTAACATCTTTAGTCATCTCTCGAAAGTGCGGTGTGCGGTTGTCGGAAGGGTTGATGCTCCGCAACTCTTCCGGTTCACTGATTCAATGTTTTCCTTCACTGTTTCGCTGTTTGGGCTGTTGTTTTTACTCCGTTTCGTTGCTATTTTGGTTGTATTTTCTGGTCACTATTTTTGCTGTATTAAGGGACTGTTTTTTCGATTGTTTTAGGGGTATTGGGGCTGCAGTTCAGGGGGGCTGTGTGGTGTGGCAGTTCAGGGGTATAGGTTAGGGGCTATTCGGAAATTCAGGGGCTGTGTGGTGTGGCAGTTCAGGGGTGCAGGTCAGGGGCTGTTTAGCAGTTCAGAGGCTGTGTGGTGCGGAAGTTCAGGGGCTGGTTCCAGGGGCTGTTTCAGGGGCTGTTTCAGAGGTGTTTTTATGCGGTGGTGAGGGCTGGTGTGTGCAGCAGTAGAGGGCTGGTTCCAGGGGTTGTTTTAGGGGCTGTTTCATGGGATATTCCAGGGGTATTTTTGGTGGTTCAGGGGCTGGTTTCAGGGATTGTTTCATGGGTATTTTTAAGGGATGTTTCAGGGGTATTTTTCAGGGATAGTTTGTAGGCGTGGTGAAGGCAGTTTTCAGGGGGTTTGTATGCGTCGTGAAGGCAGATTGGATAAGGGGTACGTGAGTGGAGTTGAAGGCAGGTGGCGTGATGGTTTGCTGGGGCAGTTTATGAAGGTTATGTTCTGCAGTGGATGAAGGTTATGTGCGGCTGTTTGGAGTCGAGTTTCAGGACAGGGGTTAACGGCAATGGAAGGGTGTTATTTTGATTATGTGTTCACGGCAAGGAGAGGATTTTTGGATGCTTTAGGCGTGAGTGAGCTAGGTTATTTTCTTTGTGTTTTCGTGAAAATGAGCCAGGGATTGTGTAGGTGGGTTTGTGTTTCTTTTTATAGGCAAGGGTTTGGAGTTTTCCTTGTGTGAAAAGGGAAGGAATATTGTAATTATGTGGGGAATATTTAATTTGTGTATCATAAGGAAAGGATATCTTTAATTAGGGAGGTAATTTGTTTTAGTTAGGAAGATGATTATTGGGATTTTATTTGATTTCATATAGTTTAGGCATGTTATTTAATTTAATTAGGAATGTGATTTATGAGATTTGATTTGATTTATTTAATTTAGGAATGAGATTTGTTTTGATTTGATTTAATTTATTTTTTGACATGTGTTTTAATTGTTTTAATTATTATTGGATGTGATTTAATGGGCTTGGGCTAGGTGGGCGTGTGGCTTTGGTTTTGGGCTAGGTGGGCGTGTGGCTTTGGTTTTGGGCTAAGGATGTGTTTTAAAACAGAGGTCCAACAAGCAAACCCGAAGCTAAACAAGGGAATTAAATCTAATAAGATGTCAATTCATGACTCTTCCCTTCCGACGTTTGTTTCCCGCAACTTCCACAATTTAAAGAGGTAGTGTTTGCAGTGCCTACACTATCTCATGATCCATGATGAACTCGAGGTTGGCTAATTTTTCAATATGGCCAATCATCTTAAGCACATGTCCACTAACAGATCCTTCCTTATACCTTGTTTGGAATAAGGCACATGACACTTGGAATCTCACAGAATGAACGGAAGTTGAATACAACTCCTTCAAGTGAAAGATGATGGTTTGAGCATCCATATCTTCGTGAGCTTTCTAAAGTTCGTCTGACATAGAGCCAAACATTATGCAAACTGCTTGCTCATCATCATCGACGTGTTTCTTCCAAGCATCAAATGTATCTTGGTCAGCATCTTCTGCGGGTTCAGAAGGAAATGGTCTTTCAAGAAAATATAAAATCTTTTCTTGTCGTAAGACAATTTTAAGGTTTCTAAACCAGTTATTGTAGTTGTCCCATTTGAGCTTATGCTCATCAAGGATGGAACGAAGTGATACTCTGTTTTCCATCTGAATGTTTGTGAAATATTTTAACCCATCTGTTAAGAGAAAATGTTAAAATTAGGAATATGTTTTCATTAATGTTTCATAATAACATGGGCTTTTAATATTATGAAGTTGCTCCCACTCAATTGTTTTAAACTTTTAAGCAAATCGCACCAACCCCAATATGATGGATTTCTTATGGGCAAGGATCCCATTGTCATCATTTCATAACTCCGACTAGGGCCGGTCGTTATAAAATACGATAATTAGGTAGGTTCCCAACCAATTTATGATATAAATCATAATTCCTTGATCATTGGGTTGGGCAATCAAGCATTCCATAGCTTATGCTAGTCCTTGTGGACACCCAATCTTTGCCACTAAGTTATAAGACCACGCCTAGGGGGTTGTTGCGTCTTATGACTTAAAAAATTCAAACCATTATCAATAGTATGATTTAGGGACAAATTGGTATTGGTCAGTCTGGTAAAGCCTAGTCCTGCCAATACGGTTTAAGCCCTTTGGGTCTATACTTTATAATGGGAGGTAAATTTTAGACTTAAATTATTATTGAGGATTTTAGCAAGTTTAAGTGAATAACTGTCAAATGGATTCCTCCTTTGAAAATTCCCCAGAGGGACGGTGGAGCGAACTCTCTTAAATACCCTTACCTCTTAGGCTCTTATTGCCTTGGTGACAGGAATAAACAATAGATCCTCCAAATTAGTCCAACACTTTAAATATGCTTTAAGGTAAGCTTTAAGTAAATTATCATCTAGATGTCTTCACAACTTTTCCTTTTGGCTATAAAAAGGTAGTGAGTGAAGGAAGACACCAAATCATTATCTAACTCTAGTAATACCTTTGGTTAAATTAACTTTAGTTTGGAAAGTTTTATTAACCCCTTGGTCCCAACCCACTTGTATCTTTTATATTGTCTTTTATTATAAATAAGTGATTTATATTTATTATCCTTAAAGGTAATAAATCTATAATTTCATCACGGAATAATTAATTAGCTAAGGGATAAGCAATACACTCTTTATTTCTTAGAAAGTCTCTAGATGCTTGCACTATAAAATAATCATGCCAATTCTAATCATACATAGAATCATCAAGTATATGAGTTTTAATATGTTGGAATTATTTTTGGCATTAAATAACTTTGATTAATATTTAATTATGATATTGCATTTTATTTTATACAAATAAATTTACTATTCACATTTTTCTGGAGACGCGTGAACTTTAAATGCAATTTCATAATTCAAATCTTAACCAAATCATGTAAAAATTGTACCTAAAATTAAGTTTAGGGTGTTAGCTTTCCAACGAGCATTTAAAAACCCAATTTCGAGTTCAAACGAGTGATAACTAATCAAAACAAAAACGGCGCTCTGATACCAATGTTGGGAAGCGGCCGTGAGTGCGCATCGGAAAATAAAAATTATTATGCCGCTTTCCCTTTGCCCAAGACCCATTTGTTACTATATATTCTATAAGCCTAGGCATGTTACTATATATTCTAAGTATAAAACTCATAAAACATGCAAAGAATATAAACCTAAACATGCTAACTATCATAAGAACTCTAAATAAAATAAAGAAAGAAAAAGACTTACTTGAACCGTAGACTCCTCTAGTCCTCCCTCCAATCTACAAGCTTTTCTCAAACTCAGCAAGCTCTTCCACGTTCCAAAGAGCCACCCAAGTGTGTGGCCTCCAAAGATGCACATACCAAAGCCAAAACTCAACGGCAAGACTACACCTTGAGTACACAGGTATTTTGCCCTTGGTGCTAGCCTAGGCAAATAACTCAAAAATTTTAACTCGAGGTTCCTCTAGTCAATTAGACTTAAGGATCATCAAAATCAGTGGCTTACTCTTGAACTTTAGAGTTGCTCACTTATATAAACCCAAGATATGAAAGGTTTGGTGTAAAAATTTGTGAAGAATTCTTTGGGTTTATATAGTGCTCCAAAGACAACAAAATTAATTAAGAAACCGATGTGGGATAAAAGCTTAATTTAATCTTAGCCATTGGATCTTAATTTAGTGGTTTAATGAGATTATAAAACCCTAATAAGAGTTTGGGCTGAATTGGAATTCAAAAAAAATAACAAAAAAAAAATTTACTATTCACATTAATAGTAAATTTTTTATATTTCAATTCCCAAAGTGCCCCCATCGTCATTCACCAATCCCTAAGCCACTATGGAACCTCATAAATGATCTCTTCAATAATTAAACACATTGAACCATTTATTAACAATTCCTACAACAATCATATATGTTGTTATATTTTTAATGTGCACTGTTAACCATTGATTCTGACTTTCTTGTGTGTGACCTTTTGGGTTCCCCTCAAGTTGGACATGAAATGAATCGTGATAATTTAATCGAACATAAATTATCCTCCGATTAGATGGTTGTTCGATTTCAATGATCAAGGTTGACATCTAGCAACATGCCAAGGCCCCCAAATGAGAAGGAAATATTTATATACCCATTCTGTATGCGATTTACATATGATACAGTCTCTCGCCTCACTGTATCCCCACCTATTGACCTAGGGTACGGAAATTGTCTACCCATATGGTCAAAGGTATGATTTTGAAAGTGTCATGAATCGTTCTAACCCAAAAATTTCACATGGTTCTTCCGATGTGGCCACAGTCTCAAGCACTGATCACAGATATCAACCCGCGAACTGGAATACTACTCTTATAAGAAAATATTATCCGAGAGAGTGGCGATTCTCTGTTGTATCTTTACAAACTTCATTGTTTCAACAAATGACCCAATCATACCCTTATGACCAGATCTTTTGAACCAGGGAAGGAGAATGTCAAAGTTATTTGATCCACACATAAGATTGTAAAGACCTCAAGTCAAAGGACTAGTCATATAATCGATACATGAAAGTTCTCACAGACACATGGGATAAACACTCCATATGAAAACTTTCGGCGGTCAGTTCGATGGACACGAGCAACTCATGCATCCATGTGATACACCAAGCGGACGGATCTCCGCTAGTAGCCTATGAGATCGGCTACCCCACTTAAGGGCGAATCATATCATCATGCTAGTCTCTCCACTTTGTGAATGCCCAGATTATTCACAAAACAATGACTATGAACATTTATGAGTAATGATTCTCATAAGGCGTGGAAGCCATCATCTTATTACTCCAAGGGCTTTATTACAGTGTTGATGATTTATATAAGTTATGTAAGACACGTATAATAAAGATTGTCATTTTATTAATTAATGAAAATATTACAAATACATGTACATATAGCCCATCCACAAGTTGGGTATCGGGCATATCTCTAACACATTGCACCTTTGAAAGCATCTAGATAAAAATGGAAGCTACTTCAAGAAGACGGGTTGAAAACATCTATGTGTTTTGCGGTACCAGTGTTGTTGTTAAACCAGAATACGTAACAGCGGCACATGAATTGGGTAGAGTTATTGTTGCAAGGAATATGCACTTAGTATATGGCGGTGGCAATCTTGGACTAATGAGGATCGTTTCAAAGGCTATACAGGATGGAGGCAGTCAAGTCTTGGGAATCATCCCAAAACCCTTGGCGGAGGCGAATCTTATTGGATCATCAAACGACGAGGAACTAATCGTGCCAGGTATGTCTGAACGACTGGTAGAGATGATTAACCGTACTGATGCTTTTATTTCTTTGCCATGAGGCTTGGGCACGATGGAGGAAATTTTTACAGTACTATCTTGGGCTAACTTGAACATACACCAGAAACTGCTTGGACTGTACAATGTTGATGGATTTTATGATTTTATTTGTGTGTTTCTTGATGATGCCCGGAGAAATGAGTTCGTGTCAAAGCCTGTAAAAGAACTCCTCTTTACTGCCAGAACTGCCCCAAATTTAATTGACCAAATCTTAGCCTTTGAACCTAAAAATGACCCCATTCGTTCCAAGATAAACTGGTATGATAATGATCGTGGTAAGAGGCGTCGGATAAATCTGGATCTTAACCTTTAACTTTTCATTTAGATGTAGAATTTCAGCTAACCAGGTAAGGTTTTCTAAACTCTTCTTCTACTGTTTAAGCCATTGGGGACAATGTCTTATTTAGGTTTGGGGGAGGAGAATAGTTAAATTGTATCTTATTTTTATTGTTTTATTTTTAGTCAAAATTTTTCGAAAAAGCCACAAAATTTGAAAAATTTTACAAAAACCAAAAAAAATATTTTGTTTTTTTGTGTTTTTATTTGATTAATTAGGTGAAATTGGTGTGAGATAGCTGTGAAATGAATTTTCACTCATGAGACGTATCTCAACCTATTTCGGAACAAGTTCATTTTTATTTATTTCCTTTTAAATTATTTAATTGGTGAATTCTCCATAATACTCACTAAAATGAATCTTCATAAGATTAGTTGACATGTATTATCAGCATACATGGTAACATACAGACATGAGCTGTAATTGAAAAGTTTGTAATATTCAGTGCTATAGTTTAATTGGAGGAAGCATCTATAAAAAGCAATAGAGGAAAAAAAAAAACATCTAAGATCCGAATTATTAAGTCTGTAAGGGTGTTTTAACACCTAGTGCCCTAAAACCAACTGGTTTGGGAGTCACTGGCCCAAAGCTCGTTATATGGATCGAAGATGTTGCCAAAAAAAAAATATATCTAAAGTCTGAGTAATTAAGTCCGTAGGGGTGTCTTAACACCTAGTGCCCTAAAGCCAACTGGTTTGGGAGTCACTGACCCAAAGCTCGCTACATAGATGGATGATATTGTATATAAATAAAAAAAATCAAAAAAAAAATCAAAAATCAAGAAAAAAAATTATTCTATTGCTTAAAAAATGTGTGAATTCTGATAAAACTTTAGGACCAAAAAATTACTCTCTTCCCAACTACACTCGTGACTATTGTGGGCAAAATGAGTTGATTAATATTTTGTTGACTGTGTATATAGAGAATTGTAAAAATAATCAGAGAATTTACTTATTCGGTAATTTAAAAAGAAACAAAACATCTATTGACTTTGATTATAAGTTTCATATGTTTAGTCAGTAACTTCTTTATTTTTTTTCTCTTGTCTTTTTGCTTTTGTGTGCATTAGTTTTATTATCTTTTTACTTTTGTAAAACGCTTATGGGTATCGTTGCTGTAAGCCCTCACGAGACTACAACTCGTCCACTAGGGACACCTAGGGGTTTAAAGGCTTGTTGCATACGCTAAATGCAACTGTGATCCCTATGAAAGTGGCTTAGTTTAATTTTAATTTTTTCTTGTATTTTATTTTGTTTTTTTGCTCGATGACTAGCAAAATTAGGGTTTGGGGGTGTGATTAGCGGAAAAAATATCAATATTTACCGCCCCTTTTACTTAATATTTTGTTTAGTTTCTCGGGTTTGATGAACGTTTTGACGTGTTTTAGTTTATTTTGCAGATAAAATAATATTGGGATTCAATGAAATCATTTAGGACGAAATATAGGTCAAATAAGGGCAAAAAATTGGACTTGACATATTAATTTTGGAGATTGGAAAATTGAAAGGGCGTTCTAACGAAGTGCAGTTTCGGAAATTTCAGTTTTGCGCAACTATCGTATTATGGGCATAACTTTTATTCCGATATCGAATTGAGCTGATTCATGTTCCAGATTAAAGAAAACTCAAAGATCTACATTTGAAGAACAAAATAATTTCTAATTCTGAAGATTTCATGACCGAAATGGATAAATATTAAAGTCATTTTCAAAGCAAATAAATAGTCATTTTCAAAGCAAATAAATAGTCATTTTCAAGACTCAAAGATTCCATAAGTTTGTTATGTGTAATTATTAAAGTCATTTTCAAAGAAAATAAATAAATAAAAATAGTCAAACTCCCACCAAACATTATAGCAATTAATAATGGATTTGGTGGAGCAATAGTGGAGTAATTAATAATGAATTTGGTGGAGCAATTAGTGGAGCAATTAATAATGGATTTGGTGGATGATTTGATGGAGGTAAAATTTTGCCTATAAATGTCAAGCCATTTCATTTCTAAATTCATACTTTCTTCTTTGAAATTCCTTAAGAAAAACTAAGAGGTATCTTGTTTGTTTATTTACAGCTTTCAGTAATTAATTTCCGCTTTCGCACTTTCTTTTCTTTACTTTCAGTTTTTACTTTCCGCAATTTACTTTTACGCGCAGTACTTTCCTTTCTTTACTTTTTCAGTTTTTACTTTTCAAGGAATGAGGAGGTAACCCCTCCTTGCTGGGGTAAAAGGTAAAGCTTTTATTATTGCTATTTAGATTAATCTCCCATAATTATAATATAATAACTATTTAAAATCTGACTTAACAAGGATACCGCCATATTGGTCGGTTGGTAATTAATTATAAATTAGTTGTAACCTGACTAAGTATGGATACCGCCTGGTTGGTCGGTTGGTCGATTGGTAATTCATTATTAATTTGACTTAATCATGATACCGCCTAAATGGCTGGTTGGTAATTATCACGCAAAGTTAATATATTATATTAAGGGAGATATCTAAAATATAGTAGTAATAAAAGTGGATCATTTTACTTCAGCATTTTCTTTACTGTACTTTTACTTTATTTACTTTTCATCAATTTACTTTCAGCATTTACTTTTCAGTATTTAATTTTCTGTATTTAATTTCAGCATTTACTTTCCGTCATTTACTTTTTAGTATTTAATTTCCAGCAATTTACTTTATGTCTTTTATTTTTTTTAAGATTTTACTACTCCTAAATATGTGTCGTAATTAAGTCAATTATCTGAGGTTGTGATGAATTCCAATATCACCGGTTAATAAGGGGTTATTTTATGGTTTGGGTAATATAAAGGTTTATTTATTGAGCCTTAGTCTTAATGCTTCTTGTTAACTGGCCATTAATAAGATTGATTCGGTAAACTTGAAATGAACTTCGAAAAGGGATTTTAGGTTTAAACCCTAGACTCAATAGCCCACAATCTTCCTTGAGGATAGATAACCCTTTAATAGATTTCCTTATAAGATATGAATATACATGTCGGGTGATGAGCGGAAAATATATCAATATTTACCGCCCCTTTAACTTAATATTTTGTTTAGTTTCTCGGGTTTGATGAACGTTTTGATGTGTTTTAGTTTATTTTACAGATAAAATAATATCGGATCTCAATGAAATCATTTAGGACGAAATATGGGTCAAATAAGGGCAATTATTGGACTTGATATTTTAATTTTGGAGATTGGAAACTTGAAAGGGCGTTTTTGACGAAGTGCAGTTTTGGAAATTCCAATTTTGCGCATCTATCGTATTTTGGGCATAACGTTTTACTCCGATATCAGATTGAGCTGATTCAAGTTCCGGATTAAAGAAGACTCAAATATCTACAGCTTTGAAAGACAAAATAATTTCTAATTCTGAAGATTTCATGCCCGAAATTGATGAACCATCTAGAAGTGTGTTGTGTGTAATTATTAAAGTCACTTTCAATCATTTTCAAAGCAAAAAAATAAATTAATAAATAAATAATAAAAATTATCAAATCATCACCAAACATGATAAAAGATTAGTGGAGCAATTCATAATGGATTTGGTGGAGCAATTAGTGGAGCAATTAATAATTGATTTGGTGGATGATTTGATGGAGGCAAAATTTTGCCTATAAATACCAAGCCATTTCATTTGTAAAATTCATACTTTCTTCTAAGGAATTCCTTAAGAATACTAAGAAGATTGTATCTTGTTTGTTTATTTACAGCTTTCAATAATTAATTTCCGCTTTCACACTTTCTTTTCTTTACTTTTCAGTTTTTACTTTCCGCAATTTACTTTTACGCACAATACTTTTCTTTCTTTAATTTTCAGTTTTTACTTTTCAGTAATTTACTTTCAGCAATTTACTTTTCAGCAATTTACTTTTCAGCAATTTACTTTCAGCAATTTCCTTTCAGTAATTAATTTTCAGTATTTAATTTTCAGTATTTAATTTTCAATATTTTCTTTATGTCTTTTATTTTATTTAAGTTTTTTTTACTACCCGTAAATATGTGTCGTAACTAAGCCAGTTATCTGGGATTGTGATGAAATCCAATATCACCGGTTTATAAGGGGTTAGATTATAGCTTGGGTAATATAAAGATTTATTTATTGAGTCTTAATCTTAATGCTTTTTCATTAACTGGCCATTAATAAAAATGAACTGCGAAACTTAAAATAAACTAGACATAGGGATTTTATGTTTAAGACCTTAGACTCAATAGTCCACGATCTTCCTTGAGGATAGATAACTCTTTAATAGATTTCCTTACAGAATAGACATATACTGTTGAGTTTCAATCAAGTCCCAAGAATCATCAATCATGCATAAAAACGAGTTGAATACAACCAAGGAGTAAGGCGGAATACATACTCACATTGATGGGTTTGATGCTAGGAAGAACAAGTTGCGTTTTCTGCCTCCCTCCAAGCTCGGTAGTGGCTTCCTCATGCAGTGGACTGCTCGGTTTTGCTCCTCTTTGAACCTCAAAAATTTGGCCATGGATGAACACCATTGAAGCTCCAAGCTTCAAGCTTTCCAAGCTCACAAATTCGTTTCCCTATCATCATAATATAACCCATGTGTGTGCTAGCACTCATGTTTTGCAACAAAACACTCTCACTTGCTTCTCTTTCAATTCGGCAGTGACCAAAAATGAGAAGAAGATGAAAAATGGCTCTAAGCCGTGAATGAGAGGGAGAAGAAAAGAGAGGGAGAGGAAGAGATGCGTAAAAAGAGAGAGAGAAAAGTAAAAGTAAAATAAAATGTAATAGGTTTTTATAATTTCTAAAATTAATAAAACCATTTACCATTTCTTTTTACTTTTCTTAAATGCTAAAATCAAAAAGCAAAAAGCAAAAGTTGCTTTTTCAACTTCTACATCAATCACTCAAATCAAGTGACAACATGTCACATCACTCAAAGTGACATTTGATTTGACGATTGATGCGACTAGCGATATGACGCACGATTTGACTTGCGTGCCGCACTCGAATTCGAAATGCGAATGCGCTCGCAAATAATCCCGGGCTCGGGTTCGCTAATTCCAAATTAACGAATTTTCCGTCGCGTCGTAATTAAATGATTACGCCTAGCGAAATCACTATTTACGTCGCTAACGAATTAATTCTTAATTAATTCGTTCGCCCGAATTAAAATCTAATTTTAATTCCGCGTCGAAATCCAATTTCTTATAATATATCGAACATATTATTTTATCGATTAATTCCAAATTAATCGTTCTCTCTCTTTAATTAATATTTTATCCCAGATAAAATATCTCCGCAATTAATCCCAGATTAATTTTCTCTCTCTTCTAATTAATCCTATATTAATTAAAGTGCGAGTTATACATCATCGGTGAATCTTCAGGAAGCGACCCATGAGATCTCCGGATATGTTGGCAGTAAATACGGTCGTCGGATTATCCGAACACGTAAGCACCTCGTACTACGTTTATACCGATTTACAAGACAAGGTTGGCTTCTAGCAAAGCGCCATGCCTACCAAATTCTCCAGAAATATTCTTACAGGAATATATAGATCTGTATCAAGCGTAGTATACCATAGTATTGTGTATATCGGCCCAGTATCGGATAGTCACGTGCTAGGGCTGGGGCTGGATAAGTGTCTGCCCCGTCCGAAGCACATGTCGGATGTCTGGTAACTAGTCTCTATACTCGGATATGCATGACCTAGTCATAATATCCCGATGGTTGCGCAACACTCAAGAGCACTAGTACCGTATCCTGCGTGACATCATCTCCAATATGACTGAAGTGATTCTTCCGTCTTGACATCACACCCAATACACTACGACTCTCTGATAAACCCAGAAGTGGTGTACGCAGAACCGGTTAAAGCCCTGTACCACCAAGACCAAAGTCTACCGATTATCGCAAGTATTAGCGATGCAAGTCTCAGGTTAAGACTATACACACCTACCTTGATTTCGGCCTCCCATAGACACATAGTCATAATACCAATGGGATTCCGAGGGGTCTATCCAGAGCGAAGCTGTTTCCCGTACCATCGGTGAAACACGACCTCCTATCGCACTTGCATAAGTATCCAATACTTATATATATGAGAACTATGCCGTTGTGCCCTCACAACGCACACAAGTGCAATACTAGCCTATTCCGCATTATCGATGTCCTGTCTCGATAATACTCCGGCTAGGGATATTTAATGATTAATCCTTCGGGGACTGATACTGTCTCATATCATTCTCAGTCCAGGAACTAATCATAGGACCTCTCTTCATTTATATATCTAAGGTGATCTAATCACAAATGATGGGAGTGCAATTTCCTTGTCACATAGTTAATTTGTACAACAACACCGTGATCTGTACAAATAGTGACGCTATGGGTCATATTATCCAACAATCTCCCACTTGGCACATAGCCAGTCACTCGAGTGTCTAACACCCGAACTATGTACGGTTCGCTCAAATTGCTGAAGAAAGGTTTTCGTCAGCGGATTTGTTTGATAATCGTCTGACGCGATTTATACGATCATCACATCGCCACGATGTGTGATCCGAACGAATCAGATGATATAGAAGTATATATCTGGATCGTCGATGAGACCTTTAATTCCTTAGCCTGTGCTGACGCCTAGCTCAGCTGCTAAAAGAACTATATCTAATCTAATTAGATTTATTTTCGATCCAAATGGCTTCTATTGCTGCCTCAGCTGCAGCAATAATCCGCATTTGTTGTTAATTCGGCAACAGTTATCTTGCTCGGAATATATTTCCAGCTTACTGTCCCGTTATTCAAACTTTATAGTACCGTAGTAGTTAATTGTTTGGAAACTTGCAGCGGTGATCCCAGTCACTTCAAGTTGTCCTTCTCCATAGTTTAAGACAACATCTTTAGTTCTCTCAGATACTAACAGATGTTCTTAATGTTCAATCCAGTGACTATCACTTGGATTGACCTGATCGTGACTCCATATGCTCGAAGTGTATGAGACACCAATACAAGTACATTTTAAATGTACAATTTCCAGAGAGTGTTAACAACTCCAAATCTATCCCAGTAGATCTTTATTCCTCGAATAAAGGTTGTTACTCCCCAGAATTCTACGGAGAATTTCTATTGAAAGCCAAGCTTTCATCAATTGCTGTATGGGAATTTCACTGTCAGTGCGCTCTCCCACTAACCTCCTTATATACACAAGAATTATTTCGTTTTGAGTCAAATCATAAACCATTATGATTATTTCAAAACGACAGTTCCAAGAACCTTATGCTTGAATTAATCCAAACATGGATCGAATAACCCGCAAACCTCATTTGTTGGTTATACAAAATCGTCAGAATGTTATAAACATTCTCCAAAAGGTTTCCTTTTCAGGAAAGCGATTTTGATCTATAACTGACACATTTCATAAATGAAATACGCAATTATCAACAAGCATCTTCAAAATGGATTTAACATGGAAACAGGTAAAAGGTTGAACCGTTATTAACACAATGTTGATAACGATACCTTTCCGTGAAAAGCCCAGCTTTGTACGTTGGTATGTTGCCTTCCATGTATGTCTTCCTTGAAGACGTTTAATGTAACAATAGGCGCAATGCCTTGTGGTACAACAACTAGTATCCAAAATAGTTGTTATACATGGAATCCATTTCGGATTCATGGCACTTTGCCATAATAGGGAGTCGATACCTCGTATCACTTCTTCAAAACGTAGTCGGTGGATATACCTTTATAAGATTGACATCTTTATGAGGTTAGATCAGAAACCCATACCCTAGGTCGTTTTCTGACTCTATCCGATCTACTCAGTTCTTGTGTATTCGAAGATTAATGGTACAGATTCATCATTGATGAACTATTTGTGTTCCATTACGGACCTTGTGCCTTGAACAGTATTACTCCGATTTTCATCGAGTATCACTATCCTCCCACTGACCACTGCATATCGGTATTCATCAGGAAAAACCGCATGGTGAGCAACAATCACATTGTTCTCATGTGAGATTTATAAGTACTATACTTATGGTTTCCCTTAGGATAACCTTTATTAGCACTTATCCAATTTGGGTCCTTAGTTTGGTATCATCCAAACGTTATGCTTGGCATACCCAAATTATCAGGAATGAGAAACCTCGTTGATTCCCTGTTCATATCCTATATGACATCTGTCAAAAAGATTTATATGGAACCTTATTCTAAATAAGTTATTGCACTGTTAAAACTTATCCGTTGAAGGAAATGGTAGCTCAGAGCGACTCATGATTAGCCTTATCATGTCTAACATGATTCGGTTAATCCGTTCGGACACACCGTCACTTTGACGTGTTCGGGAGGACTCCTCATTTGAAAAGAACTATACTCTTTCAAGTATATAAGAAAATTATTGCTTAAGTATTTTCCATTACGGTCTTACCGTGACGGTATAATACTATAGCCGATCTGTTTGTCTATTTCGTGTCGAAACTCTAAAAGTTTCTGATTTGTGTTCTTCAAAAGAAACACATAATCACAACGTGATGCTACATCTGTCAAGGTCACGAAATATTAATGTTCACATCTAGCCTAGCTAGATACGGGCCCACTTACTTCACCATGAATAGGGCTAACAGATCGGTGGCCCTTTTACTATTACCAAGTAAATAGTATTTTAGGTACTTTACCTAATAAAATAGACTAGATTCGCACCTTATTTGAATAGTCAAATCAGTCCTAGTACCCACTCTTCAAAAGTGTGGATATACGAGTCTAATTAAATTGTGTCCTAGACAACAATGCCACAAATAAGTCTCTATTGATCAAATCAATTTGAGCTTTATTTGTCATTTTATATGTTTGAGATTTTATTTATATTCAAAATATAAATTCTGTTATTTACATCTAATGTATTTATCTCAGTATCATCTTTATATAATAAAACACTTAGTGTTCTATAATATAAAGGTTTTATCCGCAACGGATTAAACACTGATATAGAGATAATGTCTTTAGTCAAACTAGTTACATTATAACAGTTCCTAATTTAAGTATATACCCAAAGGGTAGTTCCTAAACTTAGGTATCTACGGTCGAAACAGCGACTTTCGTCCCGTTTCCGATTCGCAGAGAAATCTCGGCTTGAAGTCAGTATCCTGCTCAAAGCAGATTCTGAACATCAATACATATATTTTATGTACCACACTAAGTATTTAAAATCTAATTTCAATACTAGCTGTGAACATAACTAAGACAAACATTTTTAAAGTCAGAGTCTTGCCCTTTCTTTAATTCCTTCGTGTCTGCCATATCCAAATGGTAGTCACTTTGGGATATGTCAATTATCCTTTTCAATATTTCAGAAACCTTAGGCCAAGGCTTGGGTTTTCAGAATATCGAAACAATGTGCACCTCGTGCTATATGCCCAATTGCAAACTTTGACTTTATCTCCTCTAGAATAGTCAATTAATTCTCCAAGAATTATAAATTGCAATTTTAATACTTCTTAAATCTAAAATTAGATTTATGACAAGTATATTAAATTAAGCATTAAAGTCATCATCACATAAATCTTCCAAAGATTTTATGCTCTACTTATTTTGCTTAATTTTGGGCTTAAGGTATAATAAGTTATTTTATCAAATAAAGTAACCTATTATTTATTCCCAATTTGAAAATTAAATTATTTAAAATATTTTAATCCCAGATTATATTTTAAATATCCAACTTTTCAATTTTATCTTGATTACAATAGTCCAACTATTTAATCAACGACTAGTGGTACTATATATATTATAATGATTATAATAGTCCAACTATATAATCAAATATAATCCAAATTAATTAACCTCAATTACATTGATTACTATAATCCAATTATAAAATCAACTGTAAACTGAAATTATTAATTCAAATATATTGATTAATATAATCCAATTATATATAATCAAGTATAATACAGTCCAACTGTTTATTAAAACAACAATTTAAATATTAGTCCAACTAACATTTAATCTAATGACGAAATAATTTAAATGAGCGCGTATGGCGAGTAATTGAACGAGTATTGCAAATTCAATTCTTGCCTCCCACTATTTTCGTCGAGCCTCTAACCCTCTGTCGAGTACTCGGGAAACCGTGTTTCCTAGTGGGCTAGGATCCCGTTAAATATCACACAATCTTGACTTTGGCCAACAAATTGTATGATAATTAACTAGGTAGATCTCTAAGATCAATTGGATCTCATCCAACTCCTAGATCCAGTAGGTGGACATCCAAGTCCCAAACATATATCTTATATATGCCTATACATCGAATGTATACCCTAACCTTTTTCCTCTGAATCAACTTGGCCTTGGCTTTGGCACAACAAACCTAGTGATCCCAGTCAAGCGCGGACCCATTGACATGGAAGCTTCGTAATCAATGTCAATGGACAAGAAGTGGTCTTGACTTTGGCCAACAAACCACAACTTGGACATGACACCGATATGGAACAAAGCCTCGTGATTAAAACACATCTTCAACGGACAAGGGCTTGACTTTGGCCAACAACCCTTGCCAATCTCGGATCTTGAGTAAGAATCACTCAATGGAAGGAAAATAAACGCTTGATATTTAACGAGGGTTTTTCGCGTGCAAATTGGCTACCAATTTTAATTATCTTTGTTAAGGTCTCATCATCATACACCCTTAAACATGCATTCTAAAGACATAATAAAGCGCATATGATATAAAATAATAATGATATGCGGATGGATATTTTACATTGATCCTAGATCAAATCTCTCACTTTCTCTCTCCCGCTAGCACAAATATTTCTTCTACCCGTTACACTACACTTCTAAAGAAACCTCATTTACATGGAGGGGAATAGGTGAGAAGAGAATACAAGAAATAGGAGATAAGGCTGGACTCGCAGGTCCAATTAATAAATCAAATTTATTACAATTTCCAAAATCGCCCCACCCGGCTAATATCCATCTGATATACATTATTCAAACATCACAACCATGTATTCATACAAGCATGTTATCAATCAATAATCCAATTAATTAATCTTGATAATTAGTGATCATCCAATGTTCAAACAATGATTTGATTTTGTTCGAGTCAAACTCGTATTGCGAACACGTACTCAAAGTACGATTTCTACGAATAAATTAAATTACATAATTAAATCCAATTTAATACGCATTTAATTCTAATTCATTATTTAATTCCAAATTAAATATTACACTTTATAAAATAAACCTTTACGACTTAAATTCCAAATTTAATCGTTACGGGTCTCAAAGCCCGATTAATATCCAATATTAATTTAATTAAAGTCCAATGGGCTTTTAATTAATTTCTTGAGGCGTGGACTTTTGGTCAACTCGGGTCAAACCCGCAACCAAATTCCAATCCGGGAGTTACCCCATAAGGCCATAAATTAATTTAGGCCCATTAGGCCCAATTAAACGTTAAAGGTTCATTAGTCGCATTTGGGCCTTTTGGAAGCGGTTTTGGGCCTAATTGGATCCAACCAATTTTGGCCTAAACCAACTTTGTACAACAAAGTCCAATAAACCCAATAACAACTTTAAAACCCCAAATCCATTTTAAGCCCAATAATTTAATTCCAAAAATTCCAAATTTTCCAATTAAATTACCTAAAGTGTATAACATTATTAATACCCAAATCAAAGTTTCCAAAACATCAAATTTGTCCAATTAATCATGCTTAACATCAATGAATCATGTCCAACATAATTTGATCAAAATCAAACCCAATTTCATGCTTCAAGTGTCTCGGCCAAAGGGGAAAAATATGCCCAAATCAAATTCAATCCAATTGAACCCAATCAAACATAAATTCAACATCCCCAAATGATTTGCAAGTCATCCAATGAACAAAAAAAAATCAAAAATCCAAGACAATATTAGGGTTCATATTTTCGGCCATCACAAGCAAATTGGGGAAAAATTGTTCCAAACACTTTTCATCAAATTGATCTAATCAATCATCAATTAAACAACATTTAAGCATTCTAAATCATCCAATTTCATTAAACATGCTCAAAATCAAGTTTACCCAAATTTGTCATGCCCAAAATTTGGGGAAAAATGGATCCAACCAAATTTCATGAAATTGATTATGCACAACATCAATTCAACCTCATTCAAGCATACTATACTAAACAATTTAATCATTTGATGCTCAAATTGAGTTTACCCAATTAAAGTTTTGGCCAACATTAAGCAAATTGGGGAAAATCAATCCAATTAATTTTTCATCAAATTGATTACATATAACTCTAATTTATTCATATACAAGCATTCTTAAACAAATAATTTGTCAAAATCATGCTTAAATTAAAAAGCCCCAAATTTGCTCAAGAACCCTAAATCCGTTTTATGCAACCAATAGCTCAAGATACCATTGTTGAGTTTCAATCAAGTCCCAAGAATCATCAATCATGCATAAAAACGAGTTGAATACAACCAAGGAGTAAGGCGGAATACATACTCACATTGATGGGTTTGATGCTAGGAAGAACATGTTGCGTTTTCTGCCTCCCTCCAAGCTCGGTAGTGGCTTCCTCATGCAGTGGACTGCTCGGTTTTGCTCCTCTTTGAACCTCAAAAATTCGGCCATGGATGATGAACACCATTGAAGCTCCAAGCTTCAAGATTTCCAAGCTCACAAATCGTTTCCCTATCACCATAATATAACCCATGTGTGTGCTAGCACTCATGTTTTGCAACAAAACACTCTCACTTGCTTCTCTTTCAATTCGGCAGTGACCCAAAATGAGAAGAAGATGAAAAATGGCTCTAAGTCGTGAATGAGAGGGAGAGAAGAAAAGAGAGGGAGAGGAAGAGATGCGTAAAAAGAGAGGAGAAAAGTAAAAGTAAAATAAAATGTAATAGGTTTTTATAATTTCTAAAATTAATAAAACCATTTACATTTCTTTTTACTTTTCCTTAAATGCTAAAATCAAAAAGCAAAAAGCAAAAGTTGCTTTTTCAACTTCTACATCAATCACTCAAATCAAGTGACAACATGTCACATCACTCAAAGTGACATTTGATTTGACGATTGATGCGACTAGCGATATGACGCACGATTTGACTTGCGTGCCGCACTCGAATTCGAAATGCGAATGCGATCGCAAATAATCCCGGGCTCGGGTTCGCTAATTCCAAATTAACGAATTTTCCGTCGCGTCGTAATTAAATGATTACGCCTAGCGAAATCACTATTTACGTCGCTAACGAATTAATTCTTAATTAATTCGTTCGCCCGAATTAAAATCTAATTTTAATTCCGCGTCGAAATCCAATTTCTTATAATATATCGAACATATTATTTTATCGATTAATTCCAAATTAATCGTTCTCTCTCTTTAATTAATATTTTATCCCAGATAAAATATCTCCGCAATTAATCCCAGATTAATTTTCTCTCTCTTCTAATTAATCCTAGATTAATTAAAGTGCGAGTTATACATCATCGGTGAATCTTCAGGAAGCGACCCATGAGATCTCCGGATATGTTGGCAGTAAATACGGTCGTCGGATTATCCGAACACGTAAGCACCTCGTACTACGTTTATACCGATTTACAAGACAAGGTTGGCTTCTAGCAAAGCGCCATGCCTACCCAATTCTCCAGAAATATTCTTACAGGAATATATAGATCTGTATCAAGCGTAGTATACCATAGTATTGTGTATATTGGCCCAGTATCGGATAGTCACGTGCTAGGGCTGGGGCTGGATAAGTGTCTGCCCCGTCCGAAGCACATGTCGAATGTCTGGTAACTAGTCTCTATAATCGGATATGCATGACATAGTCATAATATCCCGATGGTTGCGCAACACTCAAGAGCACTAGTACCATATCCTGCGTGACATCATCTCCAATATGACTGGAGTGATACTTCCGTCTTGACATCACACCCAATACACTACGACTCTCTGATAAACCCAGAAGTGGTGTACGCAGAACCGGTTAAAGCCCTGTACCACCAAGACCAAAGTCTACCGATTATCGCAAGTATTAGCGATGCAAGTCTCAGGTTAAGACTATACACACCTACCTTGATTTCAGCCTCCCATAGACACATAGTCATAATACCAATGGGATTCCGAGGGGTCTATCCAGAGCGAAGCTGTTTCCCGTACCATCGGTGAAACACGACCTCCTATCGCACTTGCATAAGTATCCAATACTTATATATATGAGAACTATGTCGTTGTGCCCTCACAACGCACACAAGTGCAATACTAGCCTATTCCGCATTATCGATGTCCTGTCTCGATAATACTCCGGCTAGGGATATTTAATGATTAATCCTTCGGGGACTGATACTGTCTCATATCATTCTCAGTCCAGGAACTAATCATATGGACCTCTCTTCATTTATACATCTATGGTGATCTAATCACAAATGATGAGAGTGCAATTTCCTTGTCACATAGTTAATTTGTACAACAACACCGTGATCTGTACAAATAGTGACGCTATGGGTCATATTATCCAACATATACCTGTCGGGCGGGGGTAGCCATAATTGGAAATTAAACTTAATGAATCCAGATAATTTGGTTGACATAGACATATGGTTCAATTGGGTTAAACTGGGTATTTGTGTCTGACCATCGACAGAGGCTTACACATAATTTAGTGTTCCAGGTTAATAAATCAATATATTACCCAACTTTAAGATAACCACTTCATCTTTAAAATGATATTGGAAGAAATCACAACCCTAGATAGTTTTTAATATTGAATTTTATTAAAACCTACTTTCAAACAATTTTATTTTCTTGTTTTTAAATTTAGAATCGTCACAATTTCAAATCAATCAAACAACATGTTAGATACTAGTAATCATTTGACCTCATAAAATTAATAGATTAGATATTAAGTCCTCGTGGGATCGATATTTTTATACTACTTGAACGATACGTGCGCTTGCGTTACACGTGTGTGTTTACGCCGGTCAAGTTTTTGGCGCCGTTGCCGGGGACTTATTGTAGGACACAGAAATGGACGACGCATGCTGTTCCGGGCTCGCGGCCCGGTTGGGAGTACGGAGTAGCCCGCGGGGGACTAAACCGGAGAATAATGGAGTCGCCACCCGGTGTGAACCGGGAAAATGATTTAAGGCCGCACTCACCCCTCGCAAGGGAAGACCTCAAACCGTTGGGTTCGGAATGGTCCCTTACTTATGTCGTTTGTAATGAATGTATTTGTGCAATATTAACCAAGTCTACTCAACATACATGTTGGTCAAAGTAGTCTAAATTCTAGGTTTGCATGCTTCAACAGTAAACTTTTCATAACGGCAAACATTCGACATCACACATCAAACATGCTACAAGAATGGTAATCTAAACATACCACAACTTAAATTCCTAATACAAAAGGTAAATAACTAAGTCATGCTTAAAGTAAAATAACATTTTAATGGTCTAACCATGCTCAAATGCAAG
>SKCR01040328.1:0-60028 GCA_019454045.1 Zanthoxylum bungeanum | reverse complement strand
CAAAACACAGTAAGAACGATTTGGTCGTAGCCAAAATGACATCGTTTTGATTGCGTTTTTGTCTTCTGTTTGTTCCCGTTTTTGTCTCCCTAACATTTTTCTATGTATCATATCTATTTCTCTAAATCAATCTTTTGTCAATGGATGTCGAATGATCAAAGATAAGCAAAAGGAATATATAAATATGGAGATCATTGGGTTATATAACACACTTTTGTCAGTTTTTTTTTTTTTTTTTTTCAATTTTTTTGGTTGGTTTTGGTTTATTGGGTTTTGTTTGTAGGTTTTTGAATGATCAATGATGATATGAAGTTGCAGTTTCATTGAAGATGGGATGAATGAATGAGATGAGGCAAGGAGAATCTTAGATTTGAGCTCTGATGGAGGAGAGAGACGCAGGTCAATCTTTTCAAACTCGGCCTGTTCTGTCAACTCATTTGTATTTATTGATCACATCTAATGTTATGGTCTATTAATTGTCATCTTTTATTTTTTTTGTCCCCCCACCCAACTTCCCATTATATAAATGACATTTTAGGTAATTGGGTAAACATAATTATTAATTTGGAACATTGCGTAATTGGCTTAAGTATGAAAATATTCAAAATTTTTATATATTTTCATACATAAACAATCAATCTTCGGATATAAAAATGATAATTTCCCTTATTAATTATACATATTATATAAAAATAATATATAGGGAGGGTAACTTAATCATCAAGGAGGCAGATATTTTGGTTTCTAATGCCTAGGGGGTTTTATAGGGCTTTGTTTGGACATTAGTACTCCTTATTCTAATGAGAGTAATGAGTTGGCTTTTGAGAAACTTGTTAATTTGGCAATATATTATGTCCAATTATTTTAGAAGAAATCATGTGATTTGGCCATGGACAAATTCATTGGTTGTCTTGCATGAATGCAACATTGAAGGTGACTACACACAGGCAGGCAGCTTAAAATATTGGGTATATATTATCTAATTGTGGATTCCTCCATAATCTTATCTTTTATCCCCCTTTGCCTTTTTCGGTTCCTATTAAATAAATTTTTTTTATGGCCAAACCCCAATCTTCTTCTCTATATGCACTTCAATCCAAAACAGTGGGTATATATGGAGTAATTCTTTGGTACAACGGAGATATGGGTGACGTGGTATCACCAATAAATTAGTAAATAACACGTATGATTTAATATCCATTTTTTTTAGTTATTTTTTAATATTTTAACATGCGTGACAATAGATTATTAGATTATTGAACGAATGATGTGATACTTCCGTTGTATTTGTAGATTTTCTCGTATCTATATTGGTCTGTTGATTATCTAGCATGAATTAATGGAAATGGTGATATTCTTTCTGTCCTCTATAGATTTTCTCTTTTCTTCATATTAGTTAGGTCCCCGTCCGTTAACAAATAGATGATTTTGATTCTTTGATACCAATAGGGTGGTTCCAGTCAGAGAAATGAGATCAATAGAACTGTATTAGGACCTATCACATGGAAGAAAAAGAAAAGTTATTCACATAATCAAGCCATTAAGGGTTACTTCTTGTGTGCCACTCTTTGGTGAGATAGAAGAAATGTGAATCATATATGTAACATAATAACAAAAAGTTGCAATTCATAGATTAATTACTCTCTTATTCATTTTAATTTAAGCATAGGTGTTTTGTTATCTATTTAATTATAATTAATAAACAAAAGATGAGTCAATCAAAACTAGACTATGCTTGAGCCTTGAGCATATTTTTCAGACCACCAAAAGTAGTACAATATTAGTTGAATACTTATATATGAGTCTAACATTAACTCTCTTCATTGACTTGCCTCATCCTCATCTTTTTTATTATGATTCCAGACGTGTACATTTAGGATTGGTGTTGTTCACTTTACATATCATTAATGTTACAAAACTGACACACACTAGCCATTTGAAAGGAGTGGAAAATTAGGGATTCAAATTCATTTCTTCCTCTAGAGTCAAAAAAAAAAAAAAAAAGAAAAAAAAAAGAAGCACTCAATAATAGTATTGGGGATGATTTTGCTGCCACTTGTTTTTCCTTCTTAAGTATCAATTATAGGTTGCCATGTTTCTCAAAAAATAAGAATGGTGCTCTGACATGCAATGAAATTAAATGCATGAATACAAGGAATGGCTAATTAGCATAAACAAAATAAACAACCTAAACTGAAACAATTAGAGGTTGTATAAAGAAAAACAATTAGAGTTGCTTGAGAAAGACCACAACCAGCTGCATCAGTAAGCTATGTATATGCATAGTAATCAGGAGGACCTTGAGTTGTCATAAATTTTATAGGGGCATAAGCGAGTTTTTAAAATGAGATTCTATCCATAAAGTATTATAAATATATAAGTTATGATATACACTAAAAATTGAAATTTCTTTAGATTCGGGAGTCTTAATTTTTTTTTTTTTTTTTATCAAATTTAGAAACTCCAACTGATCTCCTACGTCGACTCTCTCGGGAGCCACCGGTGATAATATCTTAATATTTTAATGAGTGGGTTCCACTTATTTCATGTTCAGTACAAACCTAATTGAAGGAAACTTATAAGATTGATTGACAAGAAGTCTTGAGGCAGTAAATCAGTAATGGCATGGAATGGTGTGTTGCCACCAGAGGAGGAAATTAATGTTGAGGGAAGAACTGAGGCAAAGCTCAATGTCTATATATATATTGACTCATTTAAGGTTTTTGAAGATGTTTCCAAAGTCACTGATATTGATTTGGTGGGAATGTGAATGTGGTGAGTGGGACATTTTTAGACTCCTTTGCAAGCATGCACTGTGGGTGCATAGATGCAAAGAGGTGCCATGTGGAAGACTCTGCATTCTTGTTGAAGAAAGATGCTGGAAGGCTATTGATTGGATTGTAGTCGAAATTCACTAGGAGAATTATAAAATTGGCATTTTTTCAATAAATTTAACAACTTTTAAGTTTATTCCTTTTATATATAGAGATTAACTTTCGCCTTACTGATCATTATTGATTAAATCTCAAAGAGGATAGAACAAGGTTCGTTGGATGATAGAACCATATTTGAAAACTGTGCGTAAAGTAAAAATATTACACGAATTTTTATTCATTTGCGTTATCATAAAGAACCGAACTCAAAATATACTTATGGGTAGGAATGCCTTAGCAAGTATAAAAATGTTATTGTCATAGAAATTTATCTTCATTTACCATCAAATGGTTAATGACCCTATCTTCAAGAAGCATTAAGAATTGAAGGTCCTGAAAATCAAAACATCATAATGGATAATGCAATATAATTATTCAAAATTATCCTTTTCAATTTTAAGCTTCTCTTAAGACCCTATTGGTGCCTTCTTTTTGAAAGCAACAACTGAGAGTTCAACAAAAATTGTCTCAATAAATTGTATCATAATCATATATCAATGACCTTGGAAGCCAAAAGCATATATAATTTATTAATATTGTACTTCTAATGACCAAGAAATATGATTAATTGTTGAAACTAGTTCCAACTTAGCCTTAATGGTTCTTGAACACACTTTTGAGAAGAAAAAAAATAATCATATCAGTTAAGTTGATAAAGCACTCAATTACATGACACTAGGTCATTGGATTGGAAAATTATACTAATATTATATGCCTCAAAACAATTCAGTTTCAAAATTCCTTAGCATTAGTGATTAAATAATTTTATTGTGACTAGTTATGCTAAAACAACCATATGCATAAACTACACAGAAAATTTGAATTTCATGATATTCACACATTCTTGAAATTTACAATTGGAATACATAAATTGAGACATAGTCTTTCCTTTTAATCCAAATCTCTGATCGAATTATAAGAATAATAGAAGAGAGTATATTATTTTTAATAAAAAAATATAAGAATTTGATACATAGAATAGAACAAAGGCCAAAGCTGAAAATCCAAGAAAAAAAAAGTACCAGTTTCGTTAAAATCTTACCTAATAAACTCGGTGGAAAAATAAGGATGAGCATTATGACAGAATTCTACATCCTAACTAGATTGACACCCAAGATTTTATTAAATTTTTTGCTACACCTGAAGAGAGTATATTATTGTTAATAAAGAAATTTAAGAGTCCGATACAAAGAACAAAAACAAGGCAAAATTTGAAAACCCGAAAAAATGTAATAGCCTCGTTAAAACCTTACACAATAAATCGAACAAGAAAACATAAGTAAAAAAAGAGTGCTGCCTCCCACCATTCTTTTACAAAAAGAAAAAAAATTTAAGCTTAAGAAGACTATGGGAAATAAAAAATGAAAAGACTAAACCATCTGAAAGAGAAGCTCAACCATAACAACCACTGCTATAGACGTACGGGGCGAAACCAGGAGATATTCTGATCGAGGATTTCATAATTTTTAAGGGTTTAATTTATAAATTCATGAGATATTTTTATTATTTGTTTAGTATTAACAATTGAAAAAAAATTAAGAGGAATCGACTGTCCCTTGACATATAAAAAACTTTAACCTTATTACAGAATCCATTCGCTCAATCTACTTGTATCAGAAAAATCAGATCTAATATAATTATGGCAGGGGGACATACATTTTACATTTACATTACTGCAAACAAACAAACAATCAATATTAGGACATTGAAGAATCATATTGTTTTTTTTTTTTTTGGAAAAAAGAAAAAGAAAAAGAAAAAGAAAGAGGCAAGGGAGCTCTCACAAGTCACAACCAAAATCATTAATCTTTTGGGCCACCTCCAATTGATGAATGAACAAATTAACATGTGGGAGACCCTAATCCGACGGAATCGTGTTTCTTTCTTGTACTTATTATCACCATCATTTTCAATATGTGAAAATTGTAAAATCCTCAACCAAATTATAATTTATGGGAGAATGTTGCTTTCCCTCTTGATATTTTTTTCACTGATAGCTACTTATTATTATTATTTTTTATTATTTTCATTATACCTAAGTATCTCGTTGAAGTCAAAAGTAAAAAAATTATTTTATATTTTGTCATATTTATTCTTGTTATAAAAAATTAATATTATTACATAATTATTATTTTACTAAAATAATTTATTATAAAAGAAAAAATTTATAAAATATAGTATTTTTATACAAAATAATATTATAATAGAAAATTATTTTATTTAATTATCTTAATAAATATTTTCTAATTATGTCTAATTCCATTTTAAGTGCTTCCATATTTAATTTTATGTTAAACAATATAATGAATAAATAAAAGGAAAAACCCACCTTAAGGCCCATGTACTCTCAATGTTTTTTACATTGCACCCCTGTACTAAATTTTCTACACATCGCACCCTGTACTCTCAATATTTTTATATTGCACCCCTGTACTAAATTTTCTACACATTGCACCCCTGCACTCTAAAAAATTGACATTCCACCCTTATTTTAACGGCAAGTTAACAGAGTTGAGAAATATTCTGACATCACCCACCCTTATTTGTGTCATATCTGCCTGGTTTAGTAAGAAACACATATGCTAAAAAGAGAAGAGCTAAAAAAATGGGTGTTTGCTATAAATGTGCATGCATGACATGCAATACTAGTTGTCGTTCTTTAGGAATGATGTCTGATAACCGTGAAGCATCTTTGTTTGTTTTTTGTTGTTCATTAATAACACTCCAAGATCGTAGTTTTGATCTAATTTTTGCAATAAATTAGTTGGATTTTTGAATGTATCAGAAGGAGCATAATATTTATGCGCCTTAGCATAACTTCAAAGTAAAAAACTTTGCTCGGTCCAATCCGAAATAAGGGTGGGTGATGTCAGAATATTTCTCAACTCTGTTAACTTGCCGTTAAAATAAGGGTGAAATGTCAATTTTTTTAGAGTGCATGGGTGCAATGTGTAGAAAATTTAGTACAGAGGTGCAATGTAAAAAAAATTGAGAGTACAGGGATGTAATGTGTAGAAAATTTAGTACAGGGGTGTAATGTAAAAAACATTGAAAGTACAGGGGCCTTAAGATGGGTTTTTCCTAAATAAAATAAAATAAGCATATCTATAAATTTACAATCAAAAAACCAATATTCCTAAAATAATTTAAAATTATAACTCAAACATTTATAGGAACTTTATGAGAGTTAAGAATGATAGAAAATTCCAAATCCGGATGGGATCTTATAATATAAAATCATCTAGATTAAAAATTTATGTCTAGATTCATATGGTTTTTTGCTCTGAATAAAAAAATTAGATTGGGATTCAGGATAATGTTTCGTCTCAAATCCAAATTTTTTTAAATTTGTATAGTTTTATGATTTTAATTGTATATTCTATTTTATAATTTTAATGAATGTATATTTTAAATTAAAATAATGAATTAATTATAATTTAAAAATATTAATTAATTAATTATAATAAAGGTAAATATATCAAAATAAAAAATAATCCTTATTCTTTTGACTAAAAATGAGTGTTGGGGAATTATAAAAATAATAAGGAGATATGTGGCTATCAATATAAATATCAGGGGCAAAGTGACATTCTCCTTATAATATATTGAGTTGGAGGTTGTATTTGTATCTAAGAAAAGTTGAGGTAGTAAGAATTGCATGAATTTATTGGAAAATACAACATAGTAGAAGAGTATTAATGAGAATGTCCTTAATTTAGTTATTGATCTTACTAAAAGAAATAAAAAATATAGATATCGGGTACTAAAAAATAAATTACATTATATTGAAATATATGTTTTCTATGTTTTTGTCATGACCGGTAGTTTTTACTACTGCTTACAGTGATATTGTTACGTACGGGATGAAGGCACGTAAAAGAAATTATGTTGGGACTCAAATATGCTCATAGAATGACTTTGGGGACAATCGGTAATTTTTTTGAAGTCCCGGGACGAGAATGTACCGTGTTTCTTTTGGACCTCCCATGATATTTGGGGCGTAACTTTTTCATACGATCTCCGATTTCTATGAATTTTATATCCTCGGAAAGATGAGATCGAGACCTACAACTTTCGTGTTTAATATTTTTCCAAAATCGGACCAAAACTGGGTAAAAAATGCAAGTCAAAATTTGGATGAATAGTGATTTCGAACCCAAGTGATAAAATCTCAAAACTTCTCCACTTTTCTACACTCTTCTACATTGTTCATTATATCATTTAAGTCCCCCTATATAAAGGACTTATTATTCAAAAATCTAAGAATTTTGGAAACAAAACAAAAAAAAAAAGAAGAAAAGAAGAAAACGTAAGAGAAAGAGAGGGAAAGAAGAAGAAAAAGAGAAAAGAAGAAGAAGGAAGAGAGAAGATAAAGCAAGGAAGAAGAACAAGTAGTGAAACCTTTAAGAATGAAGAAAAATCAAGACGAAGTGAGGAAAGAAAACTTGACCCAAATCTTGAGTTTTTGGTTTTGGTGATATTAGTGATATGATGATGATAATAACATGTTTGAGGTTCCAATTGATGAGAATATGAGCTTAGGATTGATTATTGTGTGATTAGATATATGGATTAAAAGTTATTAAGTTTTGGGTTTGATCTTTTATGGGTTACATGAATAAATTAAGTTGAGTGTTGATAAATTGATGATGTGGTTTATGTAGTATTTGAGGTTATATGGTGTTTTGAGTATTGATTTTGGTATGAGAATGATTAGAGTGTTGCTTTGATTTAAGGGAAATGGAGAAGAAAAGGGGCAGAATCCTGGA
This sequence comes from Zanthoxylum bungeanum, assembly GCA_019454045.1. Taxonomy (NCBI): domain Eukaryota; kingdom Viridiplantae; phylum Streptophyta; class Magnoliopsida; order Sapindales; family Rutaceae; genus Zanthoxylum; species Zanthoxylum bungeanum. Next base: position 52,326 of record SKCR01040328.1, on the reverse strand, counting down.
AACCCAGCTCGCGTCGCGACGCAAGAAGAAAATGAGTGTTGGGGTTGGTGCTCAGAGCGCCAATTCCCGGTTGTATTTCTGTTAAATACTTCTGTAAAACATTATTATTATGAATAATATATGCAGTTTCTATAATATAATCTATCTTTCTATATGGTAAAGACGTAATGACCCTAGAATGATTAGTCATGATACAGTTGCAAAAGCGTCGCAACGGACATTGAGAAGTATCATGACGTTGTCATTCTCAGACAGTTCCTGGTCAAGGTTTACACTACTTGGTCAGTATAGTAAACCCGTTGAGACCGGTACATGTCGTATACTGGAATATATGATTCCAATGGTTTCTCAATGAACCATAAGTCTTGGAGACTAATATAGACGTGTAGGTGTTTATAGCGGATAAACACTGAACGACTCACCGAAGATTCTTAATGGATGGTACACCAGCGTCAATAAGAATCTTCTTGGGTTGAGTATCACTTGTGATTCTTAGACTTGAGATGCCATTGTGGGCACATGAGACATCTTCTACACTTAGACGGCAGTCACGTCACCGATCTATTTAGATCAGACCTCCGCCTGTTCGTTGGGTGTAGATAGATCCTCAGGGTGTCCTATGTGTATCAAGATAGGATCCGTCAGTTCTGTGTATCAGAGCATAGGTAGTCCATATGATTAGCAATCAGATAAAACCATGGGCCCGTGGTAAAGTTTAGAAGCTAGTTCTAAACATTATTTTAGAGATTGCTAATGGAATAGTCGACTGGATAATCCCGATAGAGATTTGACGTTTATATTTATATCTCTGGGATTTATCCGGATACCTGTGACGGAGGAATTATACATTTGCCATGACCTCGACTTGTATGGTTCAACGAGATTATCTGTGATCGTCATAATCTACGGGTGGATAGATTATGGACACGAAATTAGATTTCGTGACGGATATACCTGAATCTAGAGAGTCTCAATAATGAAACATACTTGTAGAGCACTAGAGCAACATTAATAAATAATATTGATTATTTATAAAGTCGTTTAAAGGTTAAACGCAAGATACGTGCTAAAAGGACTAGATAGTCATTTGCCTAATTATTGTGTATTTACATTTAATACTTGATTAATTTAAATACACATAATTAATAGTCAAAATGAGTTATTTGACTTATATCCTAAATGAATATATGTTTTTAATATTTAATGTAAATATTATACATATATTTAATATATTTGTATTTGATTAATTAATTGATTATTTAATTGTTAAATGATTAAATTAATTAAAATATAAATATCTTACATTAGGATATTTAAAGTAAATGATGTTAGTTGCTTTTGTTGACTTAAATAAATATCTAATAAAGTTGTATTAAGATATTTATGCAAGTTGATAACATTAATTTGAAATGAAATTGAAATTACAAAACTTGTCTTTGAATTTGTGAAATTCGGCCAAGGCACTTTTGGTGCAAGTATATATTGATTTTCATTTCACTTTACACTTAACCTAATACACTTTAAACAAAAGGAAACTCCATTGAAGAGACTTAAAGAAAGCTTGAGAAAGAAAGAAGATTAAAGATAGCTTGGAATTTAGTAAGTTTTTCAAACTTGCTATTAGAGAGGAAATTGTTCCTTAGGTCTAGGCTTCAACATGTGATGTTCTTAGATTATTTATTTCTTTATTTCTTTGTGTTTTTGTTGATGGAAGTTTGATTGAAGTGTTGAGCATGTATGGTGAAGGAAGGTTGTGACTATTGTAGTTGTAAACTTTCTTTTAAGGTTTTTTGAAACCATGTTGCTAATCTAGAGTTATTGACCCACTCTAAATGACCTAGATTTGATCTTGAGTTGTTTCATTGTGTTGAGACTTGGATTGGATGGAAGAATGATGATTGAAGTAATTGATTTAATGTATTTGGTCTAATTTGTCCAATTTGTGGAAATTGAAAAATTAGGGTTCTTAACTAATTCCAAATTTGGGGCTTTTCATATATGTTGTATATTTGTGTGTTTATATGATGCATATAAAGTTTCATGTTCATTGGATTACATTTAGATGTGTTTTGAGACATGAAATGACAAAGTGCACAATTGTGCTCCCTTATGGTGCTCTCGGCTCTGCCTTGTGAGAGAAATTTGGGGATTTTGTGCTTTTGGTGTTTTGATGTTTGAGCATCATAAGTTCATCTTAGAAATGATTTAGAATCATTCAAATTGATTAGATCAATTTCGGACTAAAATGGACAAAAATACAAAGCAAGGGTAATTTGGTAAATTCACTTGAATATGATTCATTTGAATTTTATTTCATAATTTGATTATTGGAATATTAAATAAATATGTTTATTTAATTAATCCGAGAAAATTTTTGAAATCTGAAAATCGGATTTTCACCGCTTCCGCTGCGTTACCGGATTCACCCCCTAAAAACCCATACAATGAGGACTGGAAATATGGTGTCACGCGTCACGATGCGCAGTCCTTCTTGCGTCGCGACGCCGGACATAATTTTCCCAAAATCAGTTTTAAACTCACAGTTTCACCCCAGCGCGTTAGAGACCACCCTTGGGGTCTCGTATCAATTCATATACATATTTTACATCAAAGTATAATTGTGACAAGCCTCGTAACCTATGGATATATCATGAAGCTTAGTTAGATATTAAGATTTATTTTACTTTACATACTAATCAAGTTCCCGATCCTAGATTATCCTCAGGTATTGCAACACTTTTCGGTAATGGATCCAGTACCGGCCCGATTCCAAAACTGTGAGTGGACACTTTTCCTTTAAACTGACTTTTAGTTCATTATTGTTATTTCAAACTTATGCTTTCACGCTTTAGGGAGTTAGAATATTTATTTACAGCTATTTCATACAAAGTTATATTTGAGAAAGAAACTGTTTTCCAGAAAATATTTTGTACAGTTTTGAAATTCAAAGTATGAATTTTTATGTTTTTCGGGGCATGAGGTAAAAACTCACCCCAGTATGTAACTTGAGACATTATGGAATTGACGGACAGAGGCATGTGCACATGTAGAGGACTAGAGGGACAGAAATACGTAACACCCCTAAATTCTAATTTCAGAGCCATGATGACGGCATAAGTTCGTGTACCTAGACTCTAGTTCAGAGCATGGGTGGTAGCATAGATCCGCACCCCAGTTCTTGTTTGTGGCTTGGGGGACGGCGATACGTAACACCCTAAGACCACCAGTTTCAGAGACAGTAGTGGCTTGCTTTGGGGGACGTCGATACGTAACGCCCCAAAGTCATGGATTTGCACTGCTGGCTATAGATAGACGTATGGGGGGACGACGATACGTAACGCCCCAAAGTCATGGATTTGCACTGATGGCTACAGATAAGCGTATGTGGGGACGACGATACATAACGCCCTCATACGTCAAGTTTTTCAGACAGAGACACAGTTTTCAGCTACAGTTCTCAGAAAAAGTTTTCAATTTTCAGCTACAGTTTTCAGAAAGATCTTTTAGAAAAGAAAGTTTCCAGAAATAGCAGTTTTATAAGAGATTCAGAATTTTAAAGCAGAAACCAATTTTCTTATTAAGCTATTTCATGAATTTTCGGTTTAGAACCAAATGTTTTTATAATAACTTTTCATTTTTAGTCCACTCACTTAGATCGTATAGCGATCTAACCATCACTCCAGTTTTTATATCTTGCAGGTTTCTCGGAGGATGAGCTCGGGAGGACGGATACTGATGCAGTCATTAGGGATGAAGTCTACCCGTATGAGTCAGAAACATAGTGAGAGTCCAGTTATAGTCAAGTGTGAGTCTTGTATAAGTCATGGTCGTGTGTAGTCATTGTAAAACGATTATTATTAAATACAGTAATTAATATTGAGTTTGTTTTCTATGTTCTTAAGTTGGGCTATGATCTCACACAGATTATAATCATATAAAGAAAAGTTTATTAGTTTATATTATGGGTTAAATAGTCAGAGGCTTATGGGGTTAGTACGGCTATCCCCTGCCGGTAACATCTCCCAGATCGGGGATGTTACAAAGATGGTATCAGAGCATGGTCTAGGGAGTCAGTGACTGCAGTGGGCAGAGTCCTGGGGTCTTGTATATGCAGTATGTCCAGGATACCCGTATATGAGGCAATACCTCTCCAGTATCCGATCCTCGAATACGTCCTCAAAGTTCCATAGACAGGATAGTAAGCCTTCTTAGATCATTTAAATAGTATCCCCCGTAAGAACAATTTCACTCTAGATACCATATAAGAAATCTTCTTGAGGTTATACCGATCTAGTACCAGAAGAATAAACAAGCTATGGAAAGAGACAGTAGGATTTTAAGAAAAGTTAACATGAAAGTGAGAAAGGAAAATTATAAGAAAGTACAGAAGGGTGCATAAGAGTATAGGTAGCCAGAGATAAAGAATAGTAAGGAGATGGAATAAAGCCGAGAAATTTTGAGGATATCTACCCAGGAATATGAAAGAGAATAGAAAAGCCCGAACAAGTAATAGAGTGGTTAGAAGTAAGATCCCTTCCCTCCTCAGAACACTCCTTCAATCCAAACCAATAGTCTTCAAGTACTTCCTATAGATAGTAAAAACCCATGAGTACCTATTAAGGAAAATATGAAGAAAAAGAAAAATTATGAAGTAGAATAAGATACAGAAGGTAGATATCTAAGTAATTGGAAGTAAATAAGAGATAGAGAAATAGAAACAGATAAGAAATGCCGAAATCAATAGTAATAAGAATTAGAGACATGGAGTTAAGTAATAAATGATGATATCAGAACTAGTAGAAAAGAATAGTGTAGTAAGACTAGATTAGAATGAAATGCCGAGTAGGTCTAAGCAAAATTTCTTTTCCCCAAGTGAGATTCCACTCATTCCCAGAAATTCTTCTGAAAGTTAACCAAGTAATTCTTGAGTGTCTCGAATAGATAGTGAAGTTCCCCGAATAATCGAGAACAACTATAAAACAGAAGAAGTGAGAAATCATGAAATTTCGTCAAGGCTTCCAATAGATGAGAGATGTTATAAAGATAAAGAGATTTTAGATTTCCCGAACTCAGACCCGTAAGCAAATAGGATGAATGGCGACAGAAACAACAGTTAGTTACTCTAGCTAAGGGATCCAATAGATAAGGCTTTGACCTACCCAGATCCTCACTCCTTCGAGACACCAGTTGAGGAAGTTATCCTAATAGAGTCTCTCTCATACCCATCCTACATGAGCAATAGGCTCCATCAGGAAATAAAGTACTAGAACAAAGATGAAGAAGCTCCTCGAGCCATAAAGAAAAGGATTAATATGATGTAAGCAATTCCTGTCAGTATGAGTATAGGCGACCGTAAGAAAACCCAACAGGAGTCCATTTCTAAAAATGAAAGGACCTTGAGAGGCAGACCACCTAGAAGAAGGATCAAAGAAGTTTCGAGGATATAAAGAAGAAAAACCAGGGTAGCGCAAAGATTAAGGTAAGTCAGAGTGAGGCTTGTTAGACCTGTAGATGTTCACAAAAGATCAGATGTCGTAGAACCCACAGATAAACCCGAGCTAGTAGAGATTCATAGAAGAATATAAAAAATAGACCTATGAAGTTGGAGATAATTAAAAAGTGATGAGAGTACTAGTATGAACAATAGAATAAAAGAGATCAAATCAAGGTTAATAATAAAGAACAAAAAGTTGAGATCTAAAGAAACAAATAGAGGAATGACCCATCGTTAGTTTTAGTAGCAAAGAGTAAAGTAAGGAAATAGAATATGCAATGGTATGAGAAATGCGCGGAGTAAGGAGTTGAGGAACTAAGATGAGAAAGGAACCTTCGTAGCAGAATGAACCCCTTAGGAAAGATAACAGAGAGATTATAGCAGTATCTAGAGAAAGGACATAATAACCGCAAAAAAGGTTAAATAACAGAAAGGATAAAGAGACAGTGTAAGGAAAATCATTAAGGAGTTTGCTTCTAGAAGGACTTGTGTGGGAACACAGGAACTGGGCGACGCATGCTGTCCCAGGCTCGCGGCCCGGTCGGGAGTACGGAGTAGCCACGGGGGACTAAACCGGAGAATTATGGAGTCGCCACCCGGTGTGAACCGGGAAAATGAGATTTAAGGCCGCACTCACCCCTTGTAAGGGAAGACCTCAAACCGTTGGGTTCGGAATGGTCCCTCACTTATGCCACTTGTAATGACAGGATTTATGTAATAATTTAATCAGGCTTAAGTAGCACTTATTTCCAAGAGTATCATGCTTCTAAATTCACATGTACAAAATAAAACTTATACATACATTTCACATATATCTCACATCTAAGATTGCATGCTTGAAAATACCTCAAAGTAACAACGAACATACAACTTCATTTAGCATATCATGTTCACGGAAAACACAAGCATACATACTAACCATACAAGCATACATGTGAGCACTTTTCCAAGTGATACGTGGAATTGTATCCCAAGTACAGACCGCACTACCGTCCATTCGGAATCAGCTACGGAATTTATGTCTGGGTTTCCATCCGATATACCACAAGAAATAATACTCCGAAGTCATCATGACATAGGTATATGAATCGTAATGCGTTAAATCAAGACTAAGGCAGATAACGCAACCGATGGAATAAACATGCTTTTCATTATGATGTGCACAAAGATAAGAATGACTATATGGGGTTTCATAAAAAAAATCACCTAAGAAACAATTATACATGGCATGTGATGAATATGTCTCAGTTCAATGTGTTCGCGTTCGTGTAGCGTTCGTAAACGCGTTCGAACGGTAAACATAAGGTTCGCGTTCGTATGGCGTTTGATAACGCGTTCGAACGGTAAACAGAAGGTTCGCGTTCGTAGGGCGTTTGATAACGCGTTCGAACGGTAAACAAAGGTTCGCGTTCGTATAGCGTTCGAGAACGCGTTCGAACGGAACCAGACCTGATGCATGATGAGGCTAAGGAAGTGCGCGTGCGTTCGCGTAGCGTTTGAAAACGCGTTCGAACGGTAAACAAAAGGTTCGCGTTCGTATAGCGTTCGAGAACGCGTTCGAATGGAACCAGATCTGATGCATGTAACACAAAGAATAAAGACAACAATGCCAAGCTCAGTATGTCCGATCAAACGTATCTTATAGTCAACCGAACACACATCAACCGGCGCGGCGAAGCATCGTGGTAAAGGGCTTTAACCCCTCCCCATAGGGGATCTTTCATTCCACTTACTAAGCCCATGCATTCGATTGAAACATTCATACAAAGAATTAAAAGCAATAATATCAAACGTAGTATGCCCGGTTGAACGTATTTTGCATTCAACCGAACACACATCAATCGGCGCGGCAAAGCATCGTGGTAAAGGGCTTTAACCCCTCCCCATAGGGGATCTTTCATTCCACTTACTAAGCCCATGCGCTCGATTGAATCATTCATACAAAGAATTAAAAGCAATAATATCAAACTAGTATGCCCGATTGAACGTGTCTTGCATTCAACCGAACACACATCAACCGGCGCGGCGAAGCATCGTGGTAAATGGCTTTAATCCTTCCCCATAGGGGATCTTTCATTCCACTTACTAAACCCATGCGCTTGATTGAATCATACGTAAATAAGCAACATGCAGAATTCGAGTGACGAAAAAAATAAATAAATAAATCAAAGCAACATGAAACAAGAGAAGGTGCCGTTTATTCAAGTGGTACGTGGAGTTGTATCCCAAGTACAGACCGCACTACTGTCCATTCGGATTCGGCTACGGAATTTACGTCTGGGTTTCCATCCTATATACCGCAAGAGACGACACTCTTTCATTCATCCAATACCCACAACACACATCATACACAAACAAGATTCAACAAATAAGTAAAATACAATCAAAATAAATGACAAAAATCATATAAAGATGAGTGTGAAAAGTACCCTCAGGTCTAACCTTTTAAGCCGTCTCTCGGACTCGCGTTTCACGAAGATCGGAAGGGTAAAGCTCCGTAACTTTTCTGGTTCACTGGTTTGCCTTTTCCTTCGCTGTTTTGCCGCTCAAGCTACTGTTTTCGACTCCATTTTGCTGCTGTTTCCTTGTGGTTTCACTGCCGTTTCCTCTGTATTTTCTGCTTACTGTTTTTGGGTGTGTTCTTTTGGTGTTTTAGGCTACTTTTTGATGGTTGTAGGGGCTGTATTTGGCTGTGGATTTCGGTAATGTGAGGGAGTGTTTAAAGGTTTGTTGCTTTAGGTAATGTGAGGGTTGGGATGAAGGGAAATGTTTGCTATCTTTCTTGTGATTTGCGTGTGATGTTTAGAGTTATTGCTGTAATTTTCGTGTGAGTTGTGTATGAGCTAGAGGAGAGCATGTCTTGGTGAGGGGTTGTTTATATAGAGAAGGGCTAGGGCTTCACCTTGTCTCACAAGGAAGGGATTTGGCATTAAAATGAGGATTTGATTTGGTGTTGAGCAAGGAAAGTCAAAGATTGAGGGGGACAAATCTTGGCTAGATTAGGAATACAAAATATTTAATTTGTTATGATTGATTTTATTAGGCATGACATCTTTTAACTTAGTATGTGATTTTGTTTAGTTAGGAAGTTAATATATTTGATTTATCTTTATTAGGTATGATTATATTTTATGTTTTATTTAATTGGTAAATGGTTTAAATATTTTATTTAATATTTAATGTTTAATTTAATTAAATTGGGATGTGTTTTATGGGCTTTGGGGGGCTAATTGGGCTGGGGTGCGAGGCTAGCAGCAAAACCAGAAACACCGATGCCGTTCGAACGCCAATTCGAACGGCACGAACGTCCGCAATCTGCCTGAAGTTTGAACGAATTAACGAACACAGCACTAACGAATACAATGAACTTTGTGAAATGAACTAGATGATGTACTTATTCTGAATTTCCCCTTCCGACATCCGTTTCCCGCAATATCCTTAGCTAAAAAGGTAGTGCATCCAACTGAGACTCATCATCGGGTTTCACATGCGAAAATGCAATGCCTACAGTCGCCCCCAATTTGATGGGACTTTGCAGTGTGTGACTTTGAACAATCCTATCAAAGTTATGCAATGCATTTTCACTTACCTGGCTCGGCTGCTGCCTCGAGCTGAGTTGGTACTGCAGCGGACCTCGATCTTGGGACGCATCCCGATAACTGCAACCGACAACGGGGGCACCTCGACCCTGGGCACCAAAACCCAACACCGCTGACAATAGGGACCTCGCCCTCGAACTGATGATGTAGTGGATACCTCGACCCTGGGCACCTCGACCTGGAACTACAACTGACAACGGGGGCACCTCGACCCTGGGCACCTCGACCCAACACCGCTGACTATAGGGGCCTCGCCCTCGAACTTATGATGTAGCGGTACCTCGACCATGGGCACCTCGACCCGGAACTACAACCGACAACGGGGGCACCTCGACCCTGGGCACCTCGACCCAACACCGCTGACTATAGGGACCTCGCCCTCGAACTGATGATGTAGCGGGTACCTCGACCCTGGGCACCTCGACCCGGAACTACAACTGACAACGGGGGCACCTCGACCCGACATGATATGGGCCTCGCCCCTAAGCTGATATGGGCCTCGCCCCTTGGGACTCATCCCAAAAACTGAAATTGCGCTGACGCTGCTTGGCTCACTTCCGCCACTTTCTCTTTTCTTCGAACCTGCGAACACAAAACGAAAACAAACACGAAGAGAATGCAATGTTACGTGTATGCATGAATGATTTTCTTATTCCGTTGGGTTAGGTCTTCTGTTAATTCCCGTGGTGACTGCTCGGTCTTCTCTCTCTCAGGCAAAGTATTGCTTCAATCTGTCTACGTTGATCGGCTCGGTGAACTCGCTCCCCTCCAAGTCTGATAGCTTCACTGCTCCATTTCCCATTACCTTCTGCACTATGTAAGGTCCTTCCCAGTTTGGTCTGAATTTTCCTCTCGGATCTGTCGTCGACGGCCTCGACTGCTTAAGTACCAAATCACCATTTCTGATCTTGGTAGGACGCACTTTCTTTGAATGCCCGAGCTAGTCTCTTCTGATACAACTGCATGTGATACAAAGACTTCGTTCTCTTCTCATCCAATAGTGCTAACTGATCAAACCTTTGTGCGGCCCATTTCTGTTCCGGTAATTCTGCCTCTGTTATATACCCTCATAGACTGTATTTCCACTTCTACTGGCAATACTGCTTCCATTCCATAGACCAAAGAGTAAGGTGTGCCCCTGTTCTGTTCTCACTCACTGATGTTCTGTACCCCCACAAAGCATACGGTAATTTCTCGGCCCAATCTCTGCAATTTTCTGTCATCTTGGCTAGAATCGTCTTTATAGTCTTGTTGGCTGCCTCAACTGCCCCATTTGCCTGCGGCCTCTACGGTGACGACTTGTGGTGGCCTATCCCATACCTCTGTAACATTGCCTTCGTCTCTCCTTGAAACTGGACCCCGTTGTCTGTCACTACATGATGCGGCATACCATACCGATAAATGAGGTTCCGAGCTATAAACTTTGCCATCTGCTTTGCTGTAACATTACAGAATGATTCGGCTTCCACCCACTTCGAGAAGTAATCTACTGCCACTACTATGAAGCGATGCCCATTTGATGCATTCGGTCGAATTTCCCCAATCATATCGATCCCCCATGCTGAGAAGGGCTACGACTCTGACAACCCGTGCAATTCTGTGTGCGGTAAGTGATTCAAATTACCATGTGCTTGACAGTCATGACAGTGCTTTACCATCTTCGCGCAGTCTGTTTCCATGGTTGACCAATAAAAACCTTGTCTCACTATCTTGCGGGACAGATTCAACCCGTTCATGTGCGGACCACATACCCCGGCGTGTATTTCTTCCATTACATGCCGAGCTTCTTATTTTCTCAAACACTTCAACTGAATACCATTTGCCTGCCTCTTGTACAGTTCCCCTTTCAAAATCACATACTGGAAAGCTAACTTCTGAATGGCTATTCTGTCTTTTTCTGCCCGCCCCTTCCGGGAGTTCACCCTGTTCCAGATACCTCTGAATGTCATAATACCAAGGTTTACCGTCGTCAACCTCAACTTCCAGAATTCTTTCTATCTCATAAACATGTTTACTTGCTTTGTTGTCAGTATCAACGGTCTCATCACTAACTTTTCCGGATTTTCCAAGTCGATGCCAGTGTAGCCATGCATCTGCCATCTGATTCTCTTCTCTCTCGTAAGTGCTGAAACTTCACTCGGGGATGTACGGGCCAAATTTGGGCCCAAGGGTAAAATCGACATTTTACCTCGAGACCGACCAATATCAGACCAAGAAGCCTCACGGGCCCAAGCTCATTGTCATCAAGAGGGCCAACGGACGCAATAGATACCAAATCAAGAAACGTCCAGACTCATAAATATCTCACATAACTCGACAGTTTCCAACATCCAACGAACGAGTAATTAAAGGTAATAAATACACACGTTTCCCGAGAGTGTGTATATAAGAGAAGAAAGTCTACGAGAAGGGGTGGACACCATAGCCGGACAATCGATAGCTCGATCATATTCAACTTCTAACAACTCTCAGCTTAGTCATATTCTCTCCAGAGCTCTCAGAACCTCCGACCCACTGCCCTCACGGTAGTCAACAGAATTCAAGGTACGTCAAGCCTCGCTCTTCCATTATTTACAGCTCGTCTTCATCACTGACTTGAGCGTCGGAGTGCCCCCGGCACCCACCACACCGGTGGGTAGTCTACTCCTGCTCACTCTACCTTTGTTTTGCAGGATCGCTAGCGCCCCCAACTACAAATTCTCGATTGTGGACCTCGGGCGAAATTCAGCGTCCACAATTTGGCGCCGTCTGTGGGAACTTAGCGATCCATAGCAGACGAAGATCTCTCAGTCTATGATCTCTTCAACACAGCTATACATGGCTTCTAGCAGCGATCAGACATTTGATCCTATGGCCTCTCATTGGCCACTCTACAAGAACGATTACGAGTCTTAGAGGGAAAATTCAGCCATGCGAATCTCCAATATAACCCTCCAGAAGCAACTGAAGCAAATCTCTCTCTTCCTCCTCCCGACACCTGATACTACAGACCTTCCCGGCAATTCCACAATCCCCACCAATCTCTGGGGGCATTCAACAATGTGACAAGTGACAATCCGCCATCAGACAACCATCCACCAAATCAAGAAAAAAGTCACATGTCTCCTCAATCGACCAAGCACGGCAAGTTACCTCCACTATGCGCAAGGAAATGCAGAGTTCAAAGATGCAATTCTCTCTAGCCTACCTGGTGTCAGACTACCAGTGAGAAGAAGCTGACCGGCACGATCAGAGTACCCCATTTTTGGACACCATCACTTCCACTGAACTACCAAGAAGTTCAGTTCTCCAGATATGAAGCTGTATGACGGATCCACAGACCCAATGATCATATGATCCATTACAAATACAAGATGATGTCGACTGATCTGGCTCCTCATCAATGGGAAGCTGAATGTGTAGAGGATTCGGAGAAACATTGGCAGGCCCAGCCCTCAATTGGTTCCTCATCTACCTTTCAGGACTATTGGTCATATCAGGAACTAGCTAATAAATTTGTGGAGCATTTTGCAAGTTCTTGCAAGGTTGAAAAGACCACCAATGACCTTAATGCAATCCAACAACAGAGAGGGGAGTCCTTGCGAAGCTACGTGGCTCGCTTCAATAGAGAGAGGATAACAATCCCAGATCTCTATCAGCCTACTGCAGTGGAAGCATTCAGAAATGGATTACTTTCAGAAATTGGACTCTACAAAAAGCTCACTAAATTTCGATGCTACACTATGGATCATGCCATGGCCCAGGCACAATTTGAGATTAAATGGGAGGAGGATAAGAGAAACAAGAAAAGAGAAGTCCACACCAGCATCACAATGAGAGAACCTCAAATCCGCCCAAGCGACCCTACAACTGATGTGCTAGCAATGTACTTCATAAAGTGATACTTGATGTAATTAGTCTATAAAAAATGGGGCTAGATGGCCACCCATTGTCGCCTTGGGGACATCATAGCTACCCAAATAAGTATTCATTGGTTACTTTAAAAAAAAATATCCTTCATAAAACTCCACTCGACACTACATGTATTAGGAATTGGAGTGATGATATCCCATACGACAATACACAAATGAAGACTTGGCATGGACATCCCAGTCGACATTACCAGATGGAAGAAGGCTTAGTATCTGATTGAGAGTCCACTCGACACGACAAGGAAGAAGTCTTGGCTGGAAGCTGAAGTTCCACTCCACACGACAATGAAGAACTCCTACTAGGGGCTGAAACACCACTCGACACGACAAGGAACATGTCTTAGTTAGGGACTAAGGTTCCAGTCGACACGACATGAAGGAAAGAAGTTTTTGGCTGAAGTTTCATACGACATGATAATAAGTAGGCTGAGTTGCCTAAGGTTCAATCAACATTACACGGATACACATCATGAGGATGCTACCCCACTCGACACTACATGTATGGGGTGATAATATCCAGTCGACATTACCAGGTACGGCTTGCACTTTTTATAGTTGACATTACAATTTATAGTTTGGGACTTGTTTATGGCTGTCCCAGTCGACATTACAACATATAGCTTTGGTAAATGTTATTGGTGTCTCAGTCGACAATATAATATGTACTTGACACTTTGTTGAGTATCCCACTCGACACTACATGTATGGAGAATCGGTATTATGATATCCCACTCGACACTACATGTATTAGGAATTGGGGTGATAATATCCAGTCGACATTACCAGACTTGGCAATGATATCCCACTCGACACTACATGTATGGAGACTCAGCATGAGGAAGATGTCTCATTCGACACTACACGTATGAAGCTTAGCACTTGTTAAGGATCTCATTCGACACTACACATGTGAAGATTGGCACTTGTTAAGAATCTCAGTCGACACTACCATGTGAAGCATGGCACTCGTTAAAGATCTCATTCGACACTGCATATATGGTCTTGTAGTATGAGGAATTATATCCTCATAAACCTTTGTCAGTCCGTAGAATGAGGAATGAGAACCCTCATGGACCTTCATCAGGTTCATATTCGACCGCAGTCTCATGTCTTCAGACGACATGGTCTCAGACTACAAGCCCTGTAGTATGAGGAATTATACCCTCATAGACCTTTGTCAGGTCCTGTAGATTGAGGAATGAGAACCCTCATGGACCTTCATCGGTTCATTCGACCGTAGACTCATGGTCTTCAGACGACATGGTCTCAGACTACAAGTCCTGTAGTATGAGGAATTATACCCTCATAGACCTTGGCAGGTCCTGTAGATTGAGGAATGAGAACCCTCATGGACCTTCATCAGGTTCATTCGACCGTAGACTATGGTCTTCAGACGACATGGTCTCAGACTACAAGTCCTGTAGTATGAGGAATTATACCCTCATAGACCTTTGTCAGGTACTGTAGATTGAGGAATGAGAACCCTCATGGACCTTCATCAGGTTCATTCGACCGTAGACTCATGGTCTTCAGACGACATGGTCTCAGACTACAAGTCCTGTAGTATGAGGAATTATACCCTCATAGACCTTTGTCAGGTCCTGTAGAATGAGGAATGAGAACCCTCATGGACCTTCATCAGGTTCATTCGACCGTAGACTCATGGTCTTCAGACGACATGGTCTCAGACTACAAGTCATGTAGTATGAGGAATTATACCCTCATAGACCTTTGTCAGGTCTTGTAGAATGAGGAATGAGAACCCTCATTGACCTTCTTCAGGTCTAGTAGGGTGAGAAATAATAACTTTCTTGGACTTTTATCAAGTCTATTCGACAGGTCCACACGACAGTAGTCACATGGACCCTCATCAATAGAATGTGTGATGACCTTCATCAGGTTTAGTAGTATGATAAGGAAAAAGTCTTGGACCTTCGTCAGGTCTGTAGAGTGAAGATTTCATAGACCTTCATTTGGTCCAAAAGACATTGAAGACTCTCATGTTCTTCGACCCGTAGTATGGGGATTATCCTGACCTTCATCTGGTTCAGTCGACCTGGGACATCCCCTACGGACTCATATAGAGTCAAGTTGTAGACATACACATGTCGTATGACTTATATCTTGAACCTCATCTGGTTTAGTCGACCGGGGACATCCCCCACGGACTCATATAGAGTCAAGTTGTAGACATACACATGTCGTATGACTTATATCCTGAACCTCATCTGGTTTAGTCGACCGGGGACATCCCCCATGGACTCATATAGAGTCAAGTTGTAGACATACACATGTCGTATGACTTACACCCTGAACCTTCATCTGGTTTAGTCGACCGGGGACATCCCCCATGGACTCATGTAGAGTCAAGTTGTAGACATACACATGTCGTATGACTTATATCCTGAACCTCATCTGGTTCAGTAGACCGGGGACATTCCCAGATGACTCTTGTCGAGTCAAATGAAGACATGGACTTCCTTCAGTTCATAGACTTATCGAATGAAATAACTCATGAACCTTCATCTGGTTTAGTCGACCGGGGACATCCCCCATAGACTCATGTAGAGTCAAGTTGTAGACATACACATGTCGTATGACTTACACCCTAAACCTCATCCGGTTCAGTCGACCGGGGACATCCCACATGGACTCGTGTCGAGTCAAATAAACTTCTGAACCCTCATATGGTTCAGTCGACCGGGGACATCCCCCATGGACTCATGTAGAGTCAAGTTGTAGACATACACATGTCGTATGACTTATATCCTGAACCTCATCTGGTTCAGTAGACCGGGGACATTCCCAGATGACTCTTGTCGAGTCAAATGAAGACATGGACTTCATTCAGTTCATAGACTTATCGAATGAAATAACTCATGAACCCTCATCTGGTTCAGTCGACCGGGGACATCCCCCACAGACTCATATCGAGTCAAGTTGTAGACATGGAATACACATGTCGTACGACTTATATCCTGACCTTCATCTGGTTCAATCGATTGGGTACTTCCCCAATGGCTCTTGAAGAGTAAAGCTCATACTTGATATTCGTTTGGCAGCATCAACGCTCGAGTACACCTACATACTATGGCCTCAAGCGACACACGCGTCAAGTACTCTCCAAGTCAAGGACTACTTGACTTAGAGAGTAGGGGACAAACTGTACGGGCCAAATTTGGGCCCAAGGGTAAAATCGACATTTTACCTCGAGACCGACCAATATCAGACCAAGAAGCCTCACGGGCCCAAGCTCATTGTCATCAAGAGGGCCAACGGACGCAATAGATACCAAATCAAGAAACGTCCAGACTCATAAATATCTCACATAACTCGACAGTTTCCAACATCCAACGAACGAGTAATTAAAGGTAATAAATACACACGTTTCCCGAGAGTGTGTATATAAGAGAAGAAAGTCTACGAGAAGGGGGCTGGACAATCCATAGCCGGACAATCGATAGCTCGATCATATTCAACTTCTAACAACTCTCAGCTTAGTCATATTCTCTCCAGAGCTCTCAGAACCTCCGACCCACTGCCCTCACGGTAGTCAACAGAATTCAAGGTACGTCAAGCCTCGCTCTTCCATTATTTACAGCTCGTCTTCATCACTGACTTGAGCGTCGGAGTGCCCCCGGCACCCACCACACCGGTGGGTAGTCTACTCCTGCTCACTCTACCTTTGTTTTGCAGGATCGCTAGCGCCCCCAACTACAAATTCTCGATTGTGGACCTCGGGCGAAATTCAGCGTCCACAGGGATAACATGTGCCAATTTTCTGAGGTGAAAAAGGTAAGGCTTTAACCGTTCTTCCTTCAGTTCCCATTCCCCTCGTATCTGCTGGACTACCAACATAGAATCTCCATAGACTTCCACACTCCCGGCCTTCAAGGCTATCAATGCTGTCAAACCAAAAGCACATGCTTCATACTCGGCCATGTTATTAGTCAACCTGAATGTCAACCTCTTGGCCAAAGGCAAAGTCTCTCCCTCGGGGGTTACTATCACGATCCCGATTCCGGCTCCCTTGTAATTCACTGCTCCGTCAAAGTACATCTTCCATCTCTGAACTGTTATCGCTTGGATCTCTTCATCTGGAAACTCAAACTTATACTGATCCCCCTCAACAGGTTGCAATGCCAGGAACTCTGCTACTGCTCGCCCTTTGATCACTTTGGAAGTGAGATACTCAATGTCAAACTCTCTCAACAATACCAACCATCTGTCCAATTTTCCCACTAGTGAAGGCACTGAATGAAGATACTTCAGAGGATTCTCCTTTGCCACTACCTAGATCTTGTATGACTGGAAGTAATGTCGCAACTTTCTGGAAGCCCATACCACTGCAAGACAGATCTTCTCAACCTCCTGATATCGAGCCTCATACGAGAGCATCTTCTTACTCAGATAGTAAACGGCATGTTCTACCCCTGTCTCATCTGCCTGTACCATCATTGCCCCCAATGCTTCTGATTCTATAGCCAAATACAATATCAAAGGTCTGCCCGGTCTCGGAGGTTTCAATACAAGTGGCTTTACCAAGTACTATCCGATTCGGTCGAAGGCTGTCTGACAATGTTCATTCCATCTCACTGGCTGATCTTTTCTCAACAGTTTGAAGATAGGCTCACATACCGATGTCAACTTGGCAATAAACCGACTGATGTACTGAATCTTCCCCAAGAATGCTCTGACTTCTTTTTCTGTATTCGGTGCAGGCATTTCTGTGATTGCCTTGATCTTTTCTGAGTCTACCTCTATTGCGCCCATTCCCACTGTATGACCAAGTAATTTCCCTGATGTCACCCCAAACACACACTTCTTAGGGTTTAGCCGCAGGTTGTATCTGTCAACTCTCTGAAGAAACCTTTCCAGTGCTTCAATATGCCCAACCCTTGTCTCTGATTTCACCATCATGTCATCCACATACACCTCGATCTCTTTGTGTATCAAGTCGTGGAAAAGTGTAGTGGCCATCCGCTGATAAGTAGCTCCCGCATTCTTAAGCCCAAACGACATTACCTTGTAACAATAAGTACCCCACTCGGTAACAAATGTTGTCTTGTGTTTATCTTCCTCAGCCATGAGAACCTGATTGTAACCTGAAAATCCATCTGCAAATGAATACATAGCAGACAAAGCCGCACTATCAACCAGAACATCTATGTGCGGCAGAGGAAAATCATCTTTCGGACAAGCCTTGTTGAGATCTCTGTAGTCTACACACATTCTGACCTTCCCATATTTCTTCGGCACCGGTACTATGTTAGCCAACCACTTAGGATATTTTACTACTTCCAAGAACCCCACATCTATCTGTTTCTTAACCTCCTCTCTGACTTTCTCAGCCCATTCTGGTCTCATCCGTCGGAGTTTCTGTTTTACTGGACTCATATTCGGATAAGTTGGTATTGTGTGTTGGGCAATGTTTCTGTCTACCCCGGGCATGTCCTCATAGGACCAAGCAAACACTTTGGCATATCTGACCAACACTTCTTTTAGTTTTGCCCTCTCTTCAGAGGTAACTTCACTTGCAATCAGAATTTCCTTGGGGTTCTCAAGCGTGCCCAAGTTAAATTCAGTAGTTCTGGCCGAACTGATATCAAATATGCTTGATTCGTGCAGAGTAAATGGAAATGACTCAGGCAAGTAAGCAAAAGAAATGTCTTTATTATTGGATAATGCGGAAGTACATTCAAACAAATCAGGAAGGTAAATGTCTTCATCATATATAGACACTTCTTCCTCTGCAATCAGGTCTTCCTCAGGCTTTTCATCCTCTCCCAGAGTCAGGCTCTCCAACTTCATCAATTCTTCTTCCCAATTCTCTGCTTCCACAGCTTCTTTAATCAGCGGTTTCTCACCCAACAAATCTTGGAAGATCTCAAATCCAGGTACAACAATCCCATTAACTTCCACAGGTTCAGGCTCCCCTTGATATCCTGAAGCTTTCACAAAACATTCCATCAGTTTCAGGCCATTTTTCTTGAACTTCGGTTTTTCTTCATCAGATCTATACCCCAAACCTTTCCGAGTGGTATGTCCTATGAAATCTGGAAACTTTGAACCTTCACCCGGTTCAAACTTCATTTTTTTCATGATCCTAGCCACCCTAGGATCCACCCATTCCTCAAAAGTAGCTGACACCTGAAACCTTGTGAAAGGTTGTATCTCCAAGGTAGCCACGACATTATCTACCTCAGCCCGGATAATAACAACTTCTCCCTCATACGGGAACTTGATCATCTGATGCAAAGTGGAAGGCACGCCCCCAAGTTTGTGAAAACAAGGCCTTCCCAACAATAAGGAAAAAGTGGCCGGGATGTACAACACTGTGAACTCAATCTCATCTTCAATTGGCCCTACCTTGACCATAGCCACAAAAGTACCCTCAACCCCCCTTTTACTGTCATCATAAGCCTTGATAGTCATGCTGGAGGGGTCAAAGTCTGTTGCTTTCATACCCAATCTTGCCAGACTTTTCAACGGGCACACATTGATGGACGAACCGTCATCCACCATTACACATGAAGTTCTCTTGCCCCTCACCTCGGCCCTGATAAATAGAGGCCTGTTATGATTCCTCCCTTCTGCTGGGAGTTCATCCTCAGAAAAAGATATTTGCAAGGCTTCTTTCTGAACTGACCCAACAAACATTGATCACTAGTACTATCCCAGATTCCCAGGCAAAAGGCTTGAGGGTGAAAGGATTTCAAGACAAGGTTTTCTGGGAGGCCAGAATTGATCATATAGGCTGGTGGTTGTACGGCGCGGTAATTGGGTAAGGGGTTTCTGTGTGTGTCAGGCTGTTCTGTTTCTGGGTCAGGTATTTTCTTGGAGTCTATCAGGTCTTGGATTTCATGGCGGAGTCGGGCGCAATTGTCAGTGTCATGGCCCTTTTGTTGGTGAAAGTGACAGTAAAGGCTTAGGTTATAATGTGATGGTAGGGGATTGGGTAATTGTTTGGCTTCCAAGGGTTTTAAGAGCCCTTGCCTCTTCAGTTTCTCTAGCACCTTGGACAGGGGCCTTCCCAAGTTGGAAAACTGCCGGTTCCGGATAACGGCAATCTCAGCAGAAACGGGCTTTGTTCCCGATGTTCCCCCAATGGGCCTCCTGTTTAGACCATAGAATTTTCTATTCTCGGCCTCTTCTTCCTCAATATCCATGAAAGTTTCCCTCAACTGCCGAAAGTCTGCAATCATGGAGGTCATCCTCCTCAACTTTCTGTAAATGGAGGGCTTGGTGCCCTTGATAATCATCTTAATCTGATCCTTATCCGAAGGCCTAGTCTGCATCTTCAATAACTGACCCCTCCACCAGTCCACATACTCCTTAAAACTCTCATCCTCTTTCTGCTTAACATTCTCTAGATCACGGAGTGACAGATCGATCTCTAGGTCAGTGACATACTGTCTTAGGAAAGCATCAGCCAACTCTCTCCAATCTTCCTTCACTTTCTTCTCCAAAATGTGGTACCACACCACGGGAGCTCCTTCAAGCGACATTCCAAACATTTTTTGCACTTGGCGCTGAGATAAGCCAACTGAACTCATGACTGATACAAACTGTCGGAGATGCACCCTTGGATCCCCATGT
The DNA here is from genome assembly GCA_019454045.1 of Zanthoxylum bungeanum. Taxonomy (NCBI): domain Eukaryota; kingdom Viridiplantae; phylum Streptophyta; class Magnoliopsida; order Sapindales; family Rutaceae; genus Zanthoxylum; species Zanthoxylum bungeanum. The sequence continues at coordinate 31,723 of SKCR01040328.1, read as the reverse complement.
CCGTTAAACTTAGCCATATCAGACATCTTGAACTGTGCCGGCAACTGTTCCTCGAAAGTCAGTGTGTCATAATCCAGCAAATCCTCATTCTTACCCCTCATCTTGCGGGTAACCGACTCAACCTGATCTCGAAGTTTCTGTAACTCTGTCTGAGACCCAGTTACTCTGCCTGCTGCATACTCTGCCATATCATCATCAAAAGCGGGGGTATCATCCCCCAATCTGTTCGGAGATTCCTCTTGCCTCACATCCCCAGAATTAACCCCGACACGAGACCCAGCTATACCAGCCATAGCAGTAGTCAAAGCTTGCAACTGTTCAGTGACCTTGGCGAGACTGTTCTCTAACTGATCCATACGGGACACCTCATTATCGGATTCACTCATACTTGTTCTTTTAGTGAGTCTTGTCCCTTCTCTAACCCAAACGGTATCTATGTTGTCTTTTGATACATAGACGATGTTAACATGATATATGTATGCATGAGGTGCATGAGATGCATGTAACATATATAACATATTAAATCAATTTAAAATTTTCAAACAAATCGGCCCGTTACCATTTTAGAATCTTTCGGGCTAATTGTCATATGAGTGAACCCATTCCAGTTTAAATGGCCCAACGAGTTCACATCTTATGACAAGGAGCCCAACTAAATCCAAATGATAATGTTCCGAACACAAGCACAAAGTGGCCTATCATCACTTAGACCCCTTTGGCCCAATAGTCATGAAATACGTCATTGTCCTAGTTTAAATGGCCCAACAAGCCCATATCCCATGACGAATGGTCCAAATGGTTCCAAACGACGATGTTCCCAAAAACAAGCATAGAAGAAAGATAATGCAAACATAGCGTAATAATTTCTACACTATGGCCCATCAACATTTCAGAAGCTTTGGGCCTAATAGTCATACGGTACGAACTTGCCCCAGTTTAAATGGCCCAGCAAGCCCGCATTTCTGACAATAGTCCAACTACATCCAAATGAGGATGGTCCACAAGCACATACTCAAGGAAATAATTGTTACTTTAGCCAACCCGGTCTATGGGTGGGTTAGCAAGAGTATAGACAAAGGCTCTCACCGGCGAATGATGGCCCACAACTAGGTCTCCCCACTCAAGGGTTCGAGCGACCAAGTGAGCGCACCCTTTTTTATACACTAAGGTACGTGCCAATGAGCTATGGTGTGTGACAGACTGTCAAATGGATTTGCCGTTGTAGATTCCCCAGAGGGAAGGTGGAGCGAGGCTCACTTAAATACCCAAGCCTCTTAGGCTCTTATCGCTTGGTGTCAGGAATAAACAACGAGTCCTCGGAATTAGTCCATCACAAAAGGCTACAAGTAGATGGCTATCTAGGTGCCTTCACAGCTTTTCCTTCTAGAAATGTAGTGAATGAAGGAAGACACCAAACCATCACCTAGCCTCAAAATGCCTTTGATTAAACCCCCACTTTGTCCACTATAGACACGGTCAATTAAAACATAAATCCAAACATCACAAGACAATATTTCGGGGCCGATTCTCTATCCCCAGTGGAGTCGCCAGATTGTGGGAACACAGGAACTGGGCGACGCATGCTGTCCCGGGCTCGCGGCCCGGTCGGGAGTGCGCAGTAGCCACGGGGGACTAAACCGGAGAATAATGGAGTCGCCACCCGGTGTGAACCGGGAAAATGAGATTTAAGGCCGCACTCACCCCTTGCAAGGGAAGACCTCAAACCGTTGGGTTCGGAATGGTCCCTCACTTATGCCACTTGTAATGACAGGATTTATGTAATAATTTAATCAGGCTTAAGTAGCACTTATTTCCAAGAGTATCATGCTTCTAAATTCACATGTACAAAATAAAACTTATACATACATTTCACATATATCTCACATCTAAGATTGCATGCTTGAAAATACCTCAAAGTAACAACGAACATACAACTTCATTTAGCATATCATGTTCATGGAAAACACAAGCATACATACTAACCATACAAGCATACATGTGAGCACTTTTCCAAGTGATACGTGGAATTGTATCCCAAGTACAGACCGCACTACCGTCCATTCGGAATCGGCTACGGAATTTATGTCTGGGTTTCCATCCGATATACCACAAGAAAAAATACTCCGAAGTCATCATGACATAGGTATATGAATCGTAATTTGTTAAATCAAGACTAAGGCAGATGACGCAACCGATGGAATAAACATGCTTTTCATTATGATGCGCACAAAGATAAGAATGACTATATGGGGTTTCATAAAAAAAAATCACCTAAGAAACAATTATACATGGCATGTGATGAATATGTCTCAGTTCAGTGTGTTCGCGTTCGTGTAGCGTTCGTAAACGCGTTCGAACGGTAAACAGAAGGTTCGCATTCGTATGGCATTTGATAACGCGTTCGAACGGTAAACAGAAGGTTCGCGTTCGTATGGCGTTTGATAACGCGTTCGAACGGTAAACAGAAGGTCCGCGTTCGTATAGCGTTCGAGAACGCGTTCGAACGGAACCAGACCTGATGCATGATGAGGCTAAGGAAGTGCGTGTGCGTTCGCGTAGCGTTTGAAAACGCGTTCGAACGGTAAACAGAAGGTTCACGTTCGTATAGCGTTCGAGAACGCGTTCGAACGGAACCAGACCTGATGCATGTAACACAAAGAATAAAGACAACAATGCCAAGCTCAGTATGTCCGATCAAACGTATCTTACAGTCAACCGAACACACATCAACCGGCGCGGCGAAGCATCGTGGTAAAGGGCTTTAACCCCTCCCCATAGGGGTTCTTTCATTCCACTTACTAAGCCCATGCATTCGATTGAATCATTCATACAAAGAATTAAAAACAATAATATCAAACGTAGTATGCCCGGTTGAACGTATTTTGCATTCAACCAAACACACATCAATCTTTGCGGCAAAGCATCGTGGTAAAGGGCTTTAACCCCTCCCCATAGGGGATCTTTCATTCCACTTACTAAGCCCATGTGCTCGATTGAATCATTCATACAAAGAATTAAAAGCAATAATATCACACTAGTATGCCCGATTGAACGTGTCTTGCACTCAACTGAACACACATCAACCGGCGCGGCGAAACATCGTGGTAAAGGGCTTTAACCCTTCCCCATAGGGGATCTTTCATTCCACTTACTAAGCCCATGCGCTCGATTGAATCATACGTAAATAAGCAACATGCAGAATTCGAGTGACAAAAAAAATAAATAAATAAATCAAAGCAACATGAAACAAGAGAAGGTGCCGTTTATTTAAGCGGTACGTGGAGTTGTATCCCAAGTACAGACCGCACTACCGTCCATTCGGATTCGGCTACGGAATTTACGTCTGGATTTCCATCCTATATACCGCAAGAGACGACACTCTTTCATTCATCCAATACCCACAACACACATCATACACAAACAAGATTCAACAAATAAGTAAAATACAATCAAAATAAATGACAAAAATCATATAAAGATGAGTGTGAAAAGTACCCTCAGGTCTAACCTTTTAAGCCGTCTCTCGAACTCGCGTTTCACGAAGATCGGAAGGGGTAAAGCTCCCCAACTTTTCTGGTTCACTGGTTTGCCTTTTCCTTCGCTGTTTTGCCGCTCAAGCTACTGTTTCGACTCCGTTTTGCTGCTGTTTCCTTGTGGTTTCACTGCCGTTTCCTATGTATTTTCTGCTTACTGTTTTTAGGTGTGTTCTTTTGGTGTTTTAGGCTATTGTTTTGATGGTTGTAGGGGCTGTATTTGGCTGTGGATTTCGGTAATGTGAGGGAGTGTTTAAATGTTTGTTGCTTTAGGTAATGTGAGGGTTGGGATGAAGGGAAATGTTTGCTATCTTTCTTGTGATTTGCGTGTGATGTTTAGAGTTCTTGCTGTAATTTTCGTGTGAGTTGTGTATGAGCTATAGGAGAGCATGTCTTGGTGATGGGTTGTTTATATAGAGAAGGGCTAGGGCTTCACCTTGTCTCACAAGGAAGGGATTTGGCATTAAAATGAGGATTTGATTTGGTGTTGAGCAAGGAAAGTCAAAGATTGAGGGGAGACAAATCTTGGCTAGATTAGGAATACAAAATATTTAATTTGATATGATTGATTTTAATTAGGCATGCCATCTTTTTAACTTAGTATGTGATTTTGTTTAGTTAGGAAGTTAATATATTTGATTTATCTTTATTAGGTATGATTATATTTTATGTTTTATTTAATTGGTAAATGTTTTAAATATTTTATTTAATATTTAATGTTTAATTTAATTAAATTGGGATGTGTTTTATGGGCTTAGGGGGCTAATTGGGCTGGGGTGCGAGGCTAGCAGCAAAACCAGAAACACCGACGCCGTTCGAACACCAATTCGAACGCGGCACGAACGTCCTCAATCTGCCTGAAGTTCGAAGGAAGTAACTAACGCAGCACTAACGAAGACAGTGAACTTGTGAAATGAACTAGATGATGTACTTATTCTGAATTTCCCCTTCCGACCTCCGTTTCCCGCAATATCCTTAGCTAAAAAGGTAGTACCTCCAACTGAGACTCATCATCGGGTTTCACATGCGAAAATGCAATGCCTACAACTTGGTATGAGATGCAGAGTGATAGATTGATAAAAATGACCAGGATTAAAGTTAGGAAAGGCAAGTCTGATAAGTTTTAGCAGTAAGACCCAATGTAGGAAAAGACACCAGACAGATATAGACGAGAGTCTTAGGCAAAAAGTATGTTCATCGAAACACTGTAATAGAAGGACCTCATGACTAGTTCCCACCCACCCAACCCTCGATCGATACCAGTAACAAAGATGGACCGGAAGCGTAACCTTGAAATACCCGAGAAGCAAGTATAAGTGTAGTGATAGATGATTGAATTATACGACCCTTAAGAACAGTAACAAGTCAGAATAAAAAGAAAGGAATAGATAATCTAAGTAAAAGATCTAATGAGAAGCTATTAGATAAGGTAACAAAGAGAAGAAATACCAGTTAAGCATACGATAAAAAGGTAAATGGATAGCGTTAAGAATAACCAAGGACATATGAGAGCTGATATTCTTCGAATACAAGAACAAAGATATGACCCATAGTAGTTTGAGTTATAAAACGAAGCAGAAGAGAAAATGAAAAGGGTTAGTTGACACAAGGTATGAAAGTAAAGATGTCAAGGCGCAACGACAAACAAGAGAGGAAATACTAAGTAAGTATTGACAAGAATGTGGTATGATATAGAACCGAGAAAATAAGTTTACCATAGTATAGAAATCAATAAAGAGAAGACATTCTAGTATGCAATCGAGTATAGAAGAGGAGTTGATATAAAAGAATATTAAAGAAAGATCAAAGAGATGAGATCTACAGATGTAGTCCAAGAATGAACAAGTGAAGCCATTGAGAGTCAGAAAGGAAGTTGTTAAGTTAGAACAGTACCTAGTGATAACCGATATTTCAAGAAACCAAGGTCTGAGGAAATGATAAGTGCGTAAAGAAAGGAGATATTCCCCAGGTAAAAAGGCAGAAACATAGACAAAGAAAGTTATTAGTAGATAGTAGAATTAAGTGAATGATGAAAATAATATTAAGAAAAGTTTAGAGAGTGAAGCTGTTAAGGTACAACAGCAGAAACAAAGAATACATAATAAGTAAGAGGTTACAGTATGCATGGCAACGGGCCGGGCCGGGCCCGGGCTTTTAAAAGCCCGGCTAAAAAAAATTTGGCCCGGCCTGAATTGTAAAAAAAAAAAATTTAATACATCATACTCATACATTCATGAAATGCAAAAATTACAAGACAATTTATAAATACAAAAAAATATATATATATTTCATCAACGAACTAACAATCCAAACTTCCACAAAATCACAAATAAATACATGATACATCAAAAGTTTCAATGTTTCATCCATAAACTAACATCCAAAATTCAAAAATAAATACATCAAAAGTTTCAATGTTTCATCCATAAATTAACAATCCAAAATCCACAAATAAATACATCAAAAGTTTCAATGATTCATCCATAAACTAACAATCCAAAATTCCACAAAATCACAAATAAATACATCACAAGTTGCAATGTTTCATCCATAAACTAACAATTCAATTATCCAAATGCCACAAACTAATACATCAAACTAATCCAACTCTTGTGGCTCACAGTCTTCTTCCACTTCATCCATCAATTCCTCTCCAGAAATTATAAGTTCTTCAGGAATAAGACCTAATGACAAAAAAATGTTAAAACATGTAAATCAAAGAAAATAATTAATTAAGAAATCATCATTAAAGTCTTATACCTCTCTCAGAAGCCCATAACCAATTTTGAGTGCACATTATTGCTTCCAAAGTGTTAGGATGTAATTTGGCACGATGTGGACTCAAATGTCTCCCCTGGTACTAAAAGCAGACTCTGATGCCACAGTCGTAATAGGAATGGCTAGACCCGGTCGACGGTTCGGTTCCGGTTCGGAACCGAACCGAACCGGCCAGTTTTCGGTTCCACACTTAAGTGGAACCGAAACACCGAACCGAACCGGAACCGAACTGTTCGGTTCAAAGATTTTATTTTTTTTATTTTTTTGAAAATTAATAAAAATAAATGAAATGAATTTTATAAATAAAAAAATTTATTACATTGAAGAGCTTGAGCTTAAATTTTAAAAAATTTAAGTTGTCTACGTATCCTCCAAGGGTGAGAGGAATCAAAGCTCACGTAGTTCCATTACAAGTTTTAGTATTTTAGACATATCCCCTTTGTAAATTATAATTTTACAATTATCAATCATCATTATTAGTTGATCCTTCGGCTCCGGTTCCGCTTGCACTTGTTGCAGAAGCATTATCGAACAAATCTTCAAAATCATCGGGGGCATCTTCTTGTTGTCTCAGATCAGCTCGAGTCCAATCATCCACACAAGTTGTTGCTTCTAGAGTGCTTGGATGTAATGAAGATCGCCTAGCTTCCAATATATTACCTCCCAAGCTGAAGGCTTGCTCAACCGCAACAGTGGAAATAGGTGCTGCCAAGATCTCTTTAGCAATAATAGATAAAACATGATATATATTTTGATGCTGGTTCCACCATTCAAGGATTTTAAAATTTTTACTGCATAAACTTTCATTAGAAAACTCAAAATTTGTAGATAAATAATTATCTAATTCAGGGTTATTAGTTGTTGTCGTATCCCTAGATTTTTTATTTCGTTGCAATAACCAACGATCCCCTACGCTAAGTCTTGTTTGAATTACCGGTTCGCTACTACTAGATTGACCTAATGTTCCTAAGTTATATCTTACAATATAATCATTAAATAAAGTAATTAAATCACTTCTTAATTTCGTCATTATGCTCGTAATATCAACATCATCTAATATTCCTAAATAACCATAGTAAGCTTGTAAACCACCATTCAAACCTTCTAATTTAAATCTAGGATCAAAAACAGCAGTAATAAGATAAAGTAAATGAATTTCTCTAAAATAATTCAACTATTTTACCTTCATAGCAGTAATGGCTTCGAGCAAAACAATATCATTAGGGTCGTCACTGTCAACATGTTCATCGAGAGTGCCAACAATATTCAAACTCTCAAGAAGAAATAATTGTGCTGTAGGATAATAAACACCGCTAAAAACTAAAGTAGCATCATTAAAAACTTATAAAATATCTAAATTTTTTTCACAAATATCCCATTGACTAGGATAAAGTGTGATATTTTGAACATGTTGAGAAAAAAAACTACATAATGCATCTTTGTATTGAAATGCTTGACATAAAAGAAAATAAGTAGAATTCCAACGTGTTGGAACATCTCTTGAAAATTGATCGGTTTAATACCATTTATTTTACAAAACTTGGTCCATTCTCCTAACTTGAGAATATGACCAAATACAGTTAAGTGCCGTTTTAATTGGATCAAGGAAAGGTGATAATAATTTTAGTCCGTCTTGCACACATATGTTAAGGACATGACATGTACAACGAATATGAAAAAATCGACCCCCTAAATTTGGTTCACATAAGGATTTTAAATCATGAATGGATGCAGTATTTGCAGATGCATTATCAAATCCAATTGTTAAATTTTTTTCTACTAAACCATATTCATAAAAAATTACCTTCATCATTCTATAAATATTATGTGCAGTATGTGGGTCATCAAAAACTCTAAATGCAATAAGTCTTTTTTGCATGGTAAATGATGCATCAATCCAATGACAAGTCACACCCATGTATGAGTGTGTTTGCCAATGGTCACTCCAAATATCAGAACATATAGAAATACGACCTTTCATCTCTTTAAATATTTCATTTAAAATATTTTACCATCTTATATAATTTGAAAATATGACGTTTTGTTGTGTTTCGAGTCATTCTACATGCAGCAGGGTTTAAAGCATTATGCACGTAATTAGTAAAATGAAGTTTTTCACCAAAGCTTAAAGAAAGATGTGCCATACATGTTAATTTCGCAAATTCTTCTCTATTTTTTACATCAGAATATTTAAATAAATCTACACTACTCGTACCTCTACTAGATGATGCATATCTGGCCATTTGAGTTTGCATCGTATCAATGCCAAATTCAACTGGATGATGTTTCTCCATGTGCTTGATCATATTGCCGTATCCACCAGAAAATTTATAGATAACCCCACAATAGTTGCAAATTGCTCGTTGTGAACCATCTTCTAGGCGTTCCAAAGTAAAATGAATTTTGAAAATATCCGAGGACCGAGCCTTAACTTCTCTTCTCCGTGATTGTGCACTGACACTAGGGCCGCTCTCTTGGGTTGGCATATTTGACATAATGTTCTCAGATGAGCTTGCCATTTTTTGTTTGAGAAATTAGGAAGAAAAATAAGAAAATTGAATAATTGCGATGCGAATGATAACAAATTAACAACTAAATGAATTGAGATTGAGAATAAGAATATAAGATTATAAGAGAATTGTATTGAAGTAAGATTGAGAATAAGAGATTTATAGAAAATGAGAGAGTTGAGAATTTGGTGTGATGAAATTATGAAAAATGAATCATATTTATAGAATTTTAGAATTTTTTTGATACCAAAAATGCCCATAAATATAGCCGTTTTGTTACCGTTATTAGGGGTACATTAGTAATTTATATTTTATATAATAAATACCCCCCAACGGCTACTAGCCGTGGGGGGTGTAGGGTTCCTGTTGGAACCCTACGGTTTCGGTTGAACCTTCTGAACCGGGGAACCGTACTACGGTTCCACCGGTTCGGACCGGTTCGAGTTGGGTGGAACCCCAACCGAACCGGTCCCATTCCGATTCGGTTCCGGAACCGGAACCGGAATCGGTATATCTTTAGCTATCTCAGCCAAAATAGGATATTTTGCTTTATTTGTCTTCCACCAATTCAAAATATTGAAGTCTGGAGTTCTAGCAACTAAAGGCTCCTCTAAGTACCTCTCAAGATCGGACTTTGATCTTGTCATATGATTACTTTGAGTGGAAAAAGAATCAAAGTCAGATAAATCTAAAAAAGAAGATGAATCAATGGTGACAGTATTATGGGAATGAACAACTGAAGTAGAAGATTCACCACCAACTAGAGACTTAGCTTCATAATATTTAACTATCTCTTCAGAAAGTTGACGTGCTCTCATAATTTGGCCTGCAACATCCACACCATAAATCTTTGGAAAATAATAATCAATTAACACCATCTTAAACCGTGGGTCAAGAATGACGGCCATAACCAACACCCCATGAATCTCTTGCCAATATTTCTCAAACTTGGCAATCATAATAGAGGCCATTTGTTTAACTTGAGGAACAAGAGACATTTGCCACTCCATCAAAGACATCTTCATTTTACAAGCCAATGGAAAAAACATATTGGCTGTAGGATAGTTCGTACCTGAAAACATCTCCGTCAACAAATAAAATGGACGTAAATATTCTAGCATTTTTTCAGCCATTTCCCATTCCGCTTCAGAAGGCAAACATTTATAATGGGGCTCAATTTGTTGCACTCGAGGAAAAACTTTTTTGTACTTAACTGCAATATCAAGCATGATAAATGTAGAATTACATCTAGTCGGACAATCAAGCACCAACTTTCTTTCAGTCTTAATCAATGATTGGCGAGCAGACATCATAAAAGTTTCAATCCTTTTCGGTGTGCTGCTCCAATAAGAAACACTCTCCCTAATCTTTGCAATACCTCCTTCAATCACGGTCAAACCATCCTTTACAATTAGGTTCAAAATATGAGCTGCACACCTCATATGAAAAAATTTACCACCCAATACCATAGTTTCAGTTGAAAGCATTCCCTTCAATCTTTCTACCATTGCGTCATTTGTTGAACAATTATCCAAAGTCACCGTTGACAACTTTCGATCCACATTGCAATCCATCATACATTTAATTAAAACTTGAGATAGACATTCCGCAGTATGTGGAGCTGGTACATATATGAACCTACATATACATAATGTTTGTAATTAAATGTTAGCATATTCAATAAATAAGTTAAACATAATATTTGACACAAAATTAAATTACCTTAAGACTCGACTTTGTAAATGCCATGAGTTGTCAATGAAATGTCATGTAACAACCATATACCCTTTCTTTTGGTTACTAGAAGTCCACATGTCAGTTGTAATAGCAACCATGCTGTCATTAATATTCAACAAATTCATAATTTTCACATTTTCTGATTTATACAACTTGAAAAGTTCCGACTTTAAAGTGTTTCTGGACATCTTCTTCACCAAAGGGTTGCAATAACTCATCAAGTCATTAAAAGCATCATACTCAACAAACTTAAGTGGCAGCTCATGATTTATCACCAATGACGTAATTTTTTGACGGACAATATTTACATTAAATGTCCTAAGCTCAACAGAAGCTGTTCCATCTTCCTGCTTTATAACATTAAGAGATTTTTGAACCGTATCTTCAAACTTAGGTTGTTTTTTAGTATAACAATTATTGATGTGCCTATTTAAGTGACTGGTACCTGTTTCAGACATAGCACTCAATAACTTGGCACAGTGATTACATTTGGCCTTTAATTTCCCACCAACAGTATTCTTCGTAAAATAATCCCAACATTTTGATATCAGTCATCTCTTATTATCCACATTTTCTAATGCTACCCCATTTCTTTTGTTACCATCTTCATCTATTTTTCCATCTTCAATATCAATGATCTCATTTTCTTCATCACTATCCCGGCGTACATGTTCGAGGCCATTAAGAAAAACATGGGAATTTGGCGGCCGAATAGGCGTAGATTCTTCCAAATTAGACATAATTAATTTTGGAAAAAAAAATTGAATAAACAATATGGTAAGATTCGGCCAAGCTTAAAATAATGTTGTGACTTGTGAACTACAAACGAATAAGTTATATGCCTTTTTTAACATTGAATTCTATGTGCCAATTGCCATTGTTTCAATTAATCTCCCATTGAACAAGTCTAATAGTAAAAGAGAAGGTGCAAGGTGACAGTGATGAGAGTAGTCATGACAAAATTAAGAAACTTGGTAGTCATTTATAAGTATATTACATTAAACATAATCATGCAATTACGCAAGTATTGATTAGTATTAACTGAGTTATAATTAATTAAATTATCTAACAAATTCCACACTCATTTTCTCTTCAAAATATCCAAATTTTAACCCATAATGCATAAATATATCTCTCAGTTATATTTATTATTGGATTCAAGTAATTGTAATATGCAAACAACTTATACATTTTAATATGCAAACAACTTGTACATTGTAATATCCACTATAGACAGACGCAGACCCTTTCAATTCATTTTTAAAACTAATAATAATAATAATAACCAACTCATCCAAATATCCAATTCGAAAATTCCAGAACATGAGAACACTCCATTAAATAAAAATCACAGCATACCGCCATACCCAACCCAACGTATACCACCAAGGTACCACATATCAGCATACCCAATGTTTTCCCAAGACTTTTTAAGCATAAAATAACTCCTTAATCATAAAAATCATTCAAAATGAAATAAACCTGACAAGATTCACAAAAATCGAAATCCCAAAATTTCCCCTAAGAATTGATGGTGAGTGATTTGATAGAGGACTGTGTTTCTCGTTGATTCTCCAAATTCCTTGCACGACGAGTGAGTGTCTGAGACTCTGAGTGACGACTGACGAACTGACGATGAGATTGACGAAGAGCGACTGAGCGAAGCAGTAAGCACTGAAGCTGTGTGAAGAAAATAACTCAAATTAAATTTAGGGCAATTGGGCAGGCAAATCACAAATTTACAAATTACAATGCACAAAATGGAGGCTAATCACTAATGGGCCTATGGGCCTTGTGAGTGTGTAACAGTGTGAGAGAGAGAATCAGAGAGGCTAAGTCTAAGAGGCAAGAGCAGTCAGCAATAGTGAGCCAGTGTGTGTGTGAGTTTTTAATATTTTTCATTTTTTTTATTAATTCAAGCCCGGGCCGGGCCGGGCCCGGGCTTAAATCGCCGAGCCTGGCCCGGACCCAAGCCCGAGCCGGACTTGGTTTCTAGGGCCCGGTCCGTAATTTTTGTGTCCCGGGCCGGGCCGAGTTTGGGTTTTTCTGCCACCCTTAGGTTACAGTAAGTTATAACAAGGAAAATTATGGTTAAGCAATCATATAAGGTATCCAGCCCTAGTCTTGGATGATCAAACCACTGCAGATTTGGGATGGTTTTAGTCTCGGATATGGGTAGTTTAGTAGATTAGTATCATAGTACAGAAATGAAGAAATAAGTTAGTGATAAGCTGTGAATGTCATATAAAATGAATCCGCGAGCTACAGAATATTGGCAAGAATGTGAGTAATGACCTTGAAAGCAAAGTACGAAAGAATATAAGTTTTAACCATAACCAAATCCAAAGGAACCACTAGGAAATATTTGTAAGTTAGAAAACCCCAAAACCCCTTAGGAAGCAGAAATTTTGGAACTTTGAGAAGAGAAGCTTATAGACTGCTGAAAGTTATAAAGGATATATAGAGAGATAATAGTTAAGTGATGAGAATAATAAGATTAAGTTGGACAAATGAAACAAAGGAATATTAAGTACATGTAGAATCTTTATTAAAAGTCAAGGTATCAGCCATTAAGAATCTGACCAATTAACAAATTGTGGAGCATAATTAAAGACTTATAAGAAAGAGATCTTGGAGAAAAGATATATTGAGTACAACTAAAGGTCTAGAAAAGAAATAGTCTTGGATACTCAACATAAGTCTTACAAAACGAGAACTTAGAAAAGAGAAAAGAGGAAAAAATCAATTAGCTAGTAGATGTTAGAGACAAGAAGATAAGTGTAATAGAATCTCTAGAAATTCTCGAAACTAGGGATAATTTGTAACGACCGGTAGTTTTTACTACAGCCTACAGCGATACTGTTATGTACGAGATGAAGGCACATAAAATAAATTATATTGGGACTCAAATATGCTTATAGAATAACTTTGGGGACAATCGGTAAATTTCTTGAAGTCCCGAGACGAGACTGTACCGTGTTTCTTTTGGACCACCTATGGTATTTGGGGCGTAACGTTTTCATATAATCTCCAATTTCTATGAATTGTATATTGTCGGAAAGCTGAGATCGAGACCTACAACTTCCACGTTGAAAATTATTCCAAAATCGGAACAGAACTAGGTCAAAAACGCAAGTAAAAATTCAGATGAATAGTGATTTCGGACCCAAGTGATAAAATCTCAAAACTTCTCCACTTTTCTACACTCTTCTACATTTTTCATTATATCATTTAAGTCCCCCTATATAAAGGACTTACTATTCAAAAATCTAAGAATTTTGGAAACAAAACAAAAAAAGAAGAAAAGAAGAAAACGTAAGAGAAAGAGAGGGAAAGAAGAAGGAGAAGAAGAAGAAAAAGTGAAAAGAAGAAGAAGGAAGAGAGAAGATAAAGCAAGGAAAAAGAACAAGTAGTGAAGCCTTGAAGAATGAAGATAAATAAAGAGGAAGTGAGGTAAGAAAACTTGACCCAAATCTTGAGTTTTTGGTTTAGGTGATATTAGTGATATGATAATGATAATAACATGTTTGGGGTTCCAATTGATGAGAATATGAGCTTAGGATTGATTATTGTGTGATTATATATATGGATTAAAAGTTATTAAGTTTTGGGTTTAATCTCTTATGGGTTACATGAAAAAATTAAGTTGAGTGTTGATAAATGGATGATGTGGTTTATGTAGTATTTGAGGTTATATGGTGTTTTGAGTGTTGATTTTGGTATGGGAATGATTAGAGTGTTGCTTTGGGTGAAGGGAAATGAAAAAGAAAATGGGTAGAATCCTGGAAACCCAGGTCGCGGCGCGACGCAAAAAGGATTTCGCGTCGCGACGTAAGAAGAAAATGAGGACTGGAAATAGGGTGTCGCACGTCGCGACGCGCAATCCTTCTTGCGTCGTGACGCCAGACAAAATTTTCCCAAAATCAGTTTTAAACTCCCAGTTTCACCCCAGCGCGTTAGAGACCACCCTTGGGGTCTCGTATCAATTCATATACATATTTTACATCAAAGTATAATTATGACAAGCCTCGTAACCTGTGGATATATCATGAAGCTTAGTTAGATATTAAGATTTATTTTACTTTACATACTAATCAAGTTCAGGATCCTAGATTATACTCAGGTATTGCAACTCTTTTCGGTAATGGATCCAGTATCGGCCCGATTCCAAAACTGTGAGTTGACACTTTTCCTTTAAACTGACTTTTAGTTCATTATTGTTATTTCAAACTTATGCCTTCACGCTTTAGGACGTTAGAAAATTTATTTACAACTATTTCATACAAAGGTATATTTGAGAAAAAAAATTATTTTCCAGAAAATGTTTTGTACAGTTTTGAAATTCAAAGAACGAGTTTTTATGTTTTTCGGGGCATGAGGTAAAAACTCACCCCAGTATGTAACTTGAGACATTATGGAATTGATAGACAGATGCATGTTGACCGGTGCGAAATCACACGCGTATAACACAAGCGCACGTATCGTTCAAGTAGTATAAAAAGTATCGATCCCACGAGGACTTGAAACCTAAGCTATTAATTTTTATGAGGCCAAATGATTACTAGTATCTAACAGATTGATTGCTTGACTGGGTGATGACTTTAAACTTAAGAACAAGTAAATAAAATTGCGCGAAAGTAGGTTGAGGAAAATTCAAATTTATAAAACTATCTAGGGTTGTGAATCCTTCCAATATCTTTTTAAAGATGAAGTGGTTATTTTACGTTTGTGTAAAATATCGCTTTACTAACCTGGAACACAAAATTATGCAAAAGCCTCTGTCGATGGTCAGATGTAAATACCCAGTATAAGCCAATTGAACCATATGTCTATGTCAACCAAATTACCTGGATTAATTAAGATTAAGTTCCAATTATGGCTACCCCCACCCGACATGTATATTCCTATCCTGTAAGGAAATCTATTAAAGGGTTATCTATCCTCAAGGAAGATCGTGGGCTATTGAGTCTAGGGTCTTAAACCTAAAATCCATTTTCCAAGTTTATTTTAAGTTTACCAGATCAATCTTATTAATGGCCAGTTAACAAGAAACATTATGCTTAAGACTTAATAAATAAACCTTTATATTACCCAAACTATAAAATAACCCCTTATAAACCGATGATATTGGATTTCAACACAACCCCAAATAACTAACTTAGTTACGACACATAACTAGGGCTAGTAAAAACTTAAATAAAATAAAAGACATAAAGTAAAATGTTGAAAAGTAAATAAAGAAAATTACAATAAAAAAAAATGTTAGGGCTAGATGATCTACTTTTATCACTACTATTTTAGATATCTCCCTTAATATAATATATTAACTTGTGTGATATTACCAACCAGCCATATAGGCGGTATCCTGATTAAGTCAAACCGACCATAAAAGTGGTATCACAATTTGTCCATAAATCAGCCATATAGGCGGTGATTACCAACCGACCAACCGGGCGGTATCCATGCTTAGTCAGGTTAAAACCAGTTTATAATTAATTACCAACCGACCAATATAGCGGTATCCTTGTTAAGTCAAGTTTTAAATAGTGAATATATTTTAATTAAGGGAGATTAATCTAAGTAGCTGAATAGTAAAAACTGAAAAAGTAAACAAAAGTAAATTACTATTACAGAAAGTAATTAAAATTAATTACAAAACTGAAATTTAAAGAAAACTAAATACACACTCCTTATTTATTCAGAGAATTACAGAGAGGAAGGTACATCTGAAACTGAAATTTCGAGCGGAATTTATAGGCGTCGATAGGCCCTGCACGTCGCAACACGAACTCCTTACGCGATGCGACGCGTGCGATTTACGGTGTGGCTTGCAGAGAGTTTGACATGTGGCAGGTGGATAAGGTGACACGTGGCAGAGGCGGCTGAGAGCTGAACGATTGCGATGATTGGCAATGACGTGGCGACACGTGGTGATGTGGATTGTCAGCACCATAAGATTGTGACACGTGGCATGCAATGATTGGATGATGATGACGTGGTGATGACGTGGCACATTGTCTTGGCATGTTGCTGATGTGTAAGTCTACGTGGCTGAAACGTGGTGATTATCGGTCCTATAGGATGATGACACGTGTCACAGTGCACGTTAGTAGATCTCATCTGATGTTGACACGTAGCAAGCGCATGTTAGCATCCGGCACATGTGAGCAAACTTCTCAGATTTTGACACGTGGCACGGCGTATTTTAGCATGAAGCGGCACAAGTTAGCACAGGCCGACGCACGTTAGGCGTCGCGACGCATCAAATTACATTTTTGCCATTTGTTGTCTTTTTTACTGTTTTGACCTCAAATCACCTCCAGAATATCATGAAACTTTATTTATCTACAAAATAGCACAAAACACATCAAAATATTCACAAAACTCAAGAAACTATACAAAATATTACGTCAAATGAGTGGGAAATAGTGATACATTTACCACTCATCACATGTGCACATGTAGAGGACTAGAGGGACGGTGATATATAACGCACCTAGATCCTAGTTTCAGAGCCAGGATGACGGCACAAGTTCGTTTACCTGGACTCTAGTTCAGAGCTTGGGTGGTAGCATAGATCCGCACCCCCAGTTCTAGTTTGTGGCTTGGGGGACGGCGATACGTAACGCCCCAAGACCACCAGTTTTAGAGACAGTAGTGGCATGCTTTGGGGGGACGGCGATACGTAACGCCCCAAAGTCATGGATTTGCACTGCTGGCTACAGATAGGCGTTTGGGGGGACGATGATACGTAACGCCCTCATACGTCAAGTTTTTCAGACAGAGACACAGTTTTCACCTACAGTTTGCATAAAAAGTTTTTAATTTCAGCTACAGTTTTCAGAAAGAGCTTTTGAAAAACAAAGTTTCCAGAAATAACAGTTTTATAAGAGATTCATAATTTTAAAGCAGAAACCAATTTTCTTATTAAGTTATTTCATGAATTTTCAATTTAGAACCAAATATTTTTATAATAGTTTTTCATTTTTAGTCCACTCACTTAGATCGTATAGCGATCTAACCCCCACTCCAGTTTTTGTATCTTGCAGGTTTCTCGGAGGACGAGCTCGGGAGGACGGATACTGATGCAGTCACTAGGGATGGAGTCCACCTGTAAGAGTCAGAAACATAGTGAGAGTCCAGTTATAGTCAAGTGTGAGTCTTGTATAAGTCATGGTCGTGTGTAGTCATTGTAAAATGATTATTATTAAATACAGTAATTAATATTGAGTTTGTTTTCTATGTTCTTGAGTTGGGCTACGGTCTCACACAAATTATAGTCATATAAAGAAAAGTTTATTAGTTTCTATTATGGGTTAAATAGTCAGAGGCTTATGGGATTAGTACGGCTATCCCTTGCTGGTAACATCTCCCAGATCGGGGATGTTACATTTTTTTATTATAGTCCTCAACTTAATTGTATATATATATATATTATATATATATATATATATATATATATATATATATATATTGTTGACAAATAAAAATTACAATCATCGCCCAATCAACCCAACAGCTGAATCTCCCAATTGGCCTATCAGTTGTATCGTTCAATCGGTATTACTTCCAAATCACTCAATCAACAATTAAATCGTCCTAACCAGTCGAAGCAATGCCTAATCAAGGAGCAATTGCATAAAAGTGATCATGTAGTTGAATGATGCAATGCACATTTATAGCGGTTGATGCAAGTAACACACCATGAAGCATAACTTGGCGGTTACCACAATATAGAAGCACGACAAGGGCAGTTGCCACAGCTGATAAAAGACCAAACAGTAAGCCATGAGATAGTGGAATTCAACTGTTCAATCAGTTACCGATGTGGTTATTCGCACCACTATATAAGCCCAAAGCTAAACCTTAAAAAAGAACATTCAAAAGACTCTTATAAGTAATATAATTTTATTTTATCTAGATTAATCAATTAGAATTGTGTGCTTGCGCCCCTTAGAGATATTCCTCAGTAAAATCATCACCCCCTTTTGGGAATTTATTCCAAGAGGTTTGAACCTTACACACTCTCTTTTTGTTGTTTAACAACATTTGACGACCACAGTGAAGGATTGATGAAAGAGAATTGAGATGCCTTCGAAAAATAACACTCAAACTAGATCACGTATAGAGGAAGTGAGATTGGAGCT
Organism: Zanthoxylum bungeanum; assembly: GCA_019454045.1. NCBI lineage: Eukaryota > Viridiplantae > Streptophyta > Magnoliopsida > Sapindales > Rutaceae > Zanthoxylum > Zanthoxylum bungeanum. The sequence continues at coordinate 13,018 of SKCR01040328.1, read as the reverse complement.
AACCAACCAAAAATCGTGTTCCTGATGTAGTGGAGCATTTTGAGGGTTTGACAGAAGGAAGCCACTATGAGATCATACAGGATTTGAGTCCCAACATGATGCGGTTTTTGCTCAGTGACTTCACTTAAGATGTGGTTGAATATGTTAAACTCGAGAACAACCAAAATATGGATAAATTTATTTCGACCAGCACCTTGCATTATGAAAACATGACTAAATAGATGAGTGCTTTGAACAACCTAATGGCTAGATGCATGGGTATGAAAGTCCTTCCACAAGGAGGTATACCACCACCTAACATGTTACCTGCACAGTAACAATGACTAAAATCAAGACCATACAAATACGCGATCCCTGAATGGGTCCAATGCTGGACCGAGTAATAATATGTCATTGCATGGAGCCTCTATTGTTAGAGCACCCCATGAAGGGGCACCTCCTACCGGTAATGGCCAAAGTTCTGGGCCAAATGTCGGGATTTTCCAGTTAATATAACCCAGTATGAGGGAGTAAACCCCAAGGCCCGTATGAGCAATACTAATACAATGGTGTGCTTATTTATGGGCCCCAACCTCCAACTGGAGTGTCATTCGATGGTAATGCCATGTTGAGAGAACAAATGACTGAAATTCTCCAGAACCAATTGGGCTTCGAAGTAAGGCCGATACAGCCTAGGTACAAAAAGCCTTATTACGATTGGATAGATATCGCTTTCCTATAGCTGAGAAACTATAAAATACCTAAATTTTCCATGTTCATGGGTTCATGAGAAATATCTACCATCGAACGAATATGGAGGTTCACACTACAATGTGGATAAGTGAATGATTTTCATAAGTTGAGTTTATTTCATAGCTCTTTATCAGGAATGACTTTCTCTTGGTTTATTAATTTATCACCAAACTCAGTAGAAAACTGGTACCAAATGGAACAACTTTTCCATGCACAGTTTTATAAAACTGAGTCAGAAGTTACCTTGACCGATCTAGCCAATTTAAGGCAATTAACGAATGAATACGTCGAGACTTTCCTTGAGAGGTTCAAAATAGATATTAGCAAATGCTTCACACCTATTCCATAAAAGGAATTCGTGACAATAGCTAAGAGTTATTTGAGCCTCGATTTATAAAAGAAATTCCAAGATAGAGAATTCGCATACCTCTTTCAACTCGTCAATAATGTGGTGATATATGAACGGTTATTGAGAGAGGATGAGCAAATTAAAAACTCAAGTAAATGAACCTAATACAAGGATATCAACTACGAGTTGAGTGATAAGGAAGCTAATCAGACCGATCTATGTCAGGCCGAGCTAGTCGAAGGGAAGTCCTACGTATGTAGGGCCTTGCCCGGACCAGCGACAAGAGTTGAGAATGACAATTCAACCACAGAAACTAGGAAGGGTAGATCGTTCTCATTTGATGTGACCAAAATAAATGCTATATTTGACCAGCTATTTAAAGACAAGCAAATTGGATTAAGCGGTCGGCAAAATTGCCAAACCCTGAATAAATTCGGGATAAAAAATATTATAAATGTCATAATGCATGGTCTCACCTCACTCACAATTGAATTGTATTTCAAATTTTTTACAGGATACTGTTGAGTCAGGACGAATTATGTTCGAAATCAAAAATCAGACGGTTGTGGATGAGAACCCATTCCCCAAGCCAGTAGAAATGAATATGATTAACTCAGACTTAACCAAAATAAGCTTGCCAAGATTCAAATTGCTGTTGGACGAAGGGTAGGACAATTAACGATTGATTCATAGAGGGAAAAGAAACAGCCAAGAAGAGTTATGTATCTGCTGTCAGAAAAGCCTAAAATGGATGGAGGAGTTTGAGAAAACTTGTGAAAGAGAACCCTCGTCAAGTAGGCCGCTTGGAGGATGGAATCCATAAATCTTTACCCCAAGGTTCTACGGGGAACATTCAAATTTCATTCAAAATGTCTAGACCTACCGACCGTAGCTGTGAAGATCCAGCGTGTGGCATTCACATAACAAGTAGAGTGGGATGATAATTCCCATTAATGAGATGACACAGACACAGCTGAAATGGTATCAAATGAACTATAACTAAATGATACGCTAGAGGCATGTAGTGGATCATCATAAAGGCTCACACATGTCAAGTATTACAAGTGAAGGTGGTGATAAGACAATTGAAGAGAAGCTCGAGAATATCCCTAAGGAAGCTAAACCTACTCTAGAATGCAAACAGCGAACAATATTTGAACGATCACTACAAGAAAACTGGTAAATAGCGACAGAAATATCCGTAGCTAATCCATCACTAACTGACCACTAGCGATGGAATAGCGAACTGAAAAATTCTGTCTCTATTTTGTTGGTCGTAAAAAAAAAAGCGATGGAAATATTACATTCGTTGCTAAAATTAGCGACAGAATTTTATTCCGTCTCTATATAGCGACGAAATTCTATCTCTAATTAGCGACAAAAATTATTCTGTCGCTAAATAATGACAAAAAATTCCATTTCTATTTAGAGATGGAATAATTTCCGTCGCTAAATTGCGACGGAAATTCCGTTTCTATTTAGAGACAGAATAATTTCCGTCGCTAAATTGCGACAGAAATTCCATTTCTATTTAGCGATGGAATAAATTCCATAGCTAAATATAGACATAATTTCTATAGCTATTCCATAGCTATATATTTAAAAAAAATGAAAATTTTAAAATTTTAGAGAGGTGGGAAATTTAAAATTTTAAAATGCATGAAACTTTAAAAATTTTAGAAAGGAAAAAATTTTAATCTAAAATTTTAGAAAGGAAAAAAATATTATATATAAATCTTCAATTCCACAAGAGACCGTAATGTCCACCGCAAGCTTCGACACACCACCATCCATTTACGCCACTTTAAACCAAAAAAATATATTAGTGTTTGTTTCTTAGGAAATTTTAAAAATGAAGATAAGAAAAATGAGTGATTGATAATGAAAGTTGAGGTATGAAAAAATTTGATGGTATATGGAATTGAGTAGGAAAATTTTGGATGATGTATTAGAGTTGAGAGTTAAAAAGATTGTGGTGTATATATAGAGGAAAAAATAAGAGAAGCGGGAATATTTGTAAATTTTGTAGACATTTGAAATTTTTGTAAGGCGGGAAATTTTTGAAAATATTGGAGGGATTGAAAAAATTTTAAAAATTAGCGACGGAATAGAGATTCCGTTTCTATTTAGCGAATGAATAGAGATTCTGTTTCTAATTAGCAACGAAAAATCCTCTCTATTTTTTTAAAAAAAGTGTTGCCGAAATGAATAAATTTTTGGAAGGATTGAAAATTTTAAAAATTAGCTATGGAATAGAGATTCTGTTTCTATTTAGCGACGAAATAGAGATTCCTTTTCTAATTAGCGACGGGAAATCCGTCTCTATTTTTTTAAAAAAAATGGAGCCGAAAGGATTAAATTTTTGGGGGAATTGAAAGTTTTAAAATTAACTACGGAATTTTAATTCCGTTTCTAATTACCAATAGTTTTGGAAATTAGATATTAATATTAAAATAAAAAAAATTTAAAATTAGTGACGAAATAAAGATTTCGTTTCTAATTAGAGATGGAAAAATTCCGTTTCTAATTACCAATTGTTTTGGAAATTAGAAATTAAAATTAAAATTAAAATAAAAAATTTAACATTAGCGACAGAATAAAGATTCCGTTTCTAATTAGCGACGAAATTTTAATTCCGTTTCTAATTAGCGACGAAATTTTAATTCTGTTTTTAATTAGAGACGAAATTTTAATTCTGTTTCTAATTAGCGACAGAAAAATTCTCTCTCTAATTACCAATAGTTTTGGAAATTAGAAATTAAAATAAAAAAAAAAAAAAAAATTTAAAATTAGCGGCGGAATAAAGATCTTGTTTCTATTTAGTGACGGAATATTAATTCCATTTCTAATTAGCGACGGAAAAATTATGTTTCTAGATGAAATTAGCGACGGAATAATAATTCGTTTCTAATTAGTAATGAAATTTTATTTCCGTCTCTAATTTAGAGATGTAAATTTTTTGTCGCTATATTTCGTCCCTAATTTCATTGTCCGTTTCAATTCCGTCGTTAAATTTTGAAACAGAATATTTCGTCGCTAAAACTGTAATTTCTTGTAGTGGATGTGATAAAGATGGAGAAGGAGAGGCCAGAGAACCCCCCATCATAATCCAATTCGATAGCATGTTATCTATCGTGGCCAATCATTATCTACTATTATAGAAGTTTGATCGAAAAGAGGGTGAAGTCTAAAATCTGGAATAAGATGTCTATAGTATCGAAAAATCAGAAGCATCGGCTTTTGTCATAGATGAAGTAGAAAAGTACCAAGAGGATGACATGACTAAAATCGAAGAGGAGATTAATTTCCGCGTTGAAGCGCGTAGGAGAATGATAACCAGAATCCACTCCTGAAAGAGCTTTATGAGGCGGGGAATCCAGCGGTGGGCACCCTGGGAGAAGACACATGATGATTTCAATACTATGTATTGTACGACAAACCAAAACTAAGGCAGAGAGTGCCAACTATGAGTTTTGATAATGAGGCCTCGTCCAACAGCACGCCACCCCTATCTCCCTCGGGCTGGGATGTAGACAAACCCAAGAAAAGGTGGAAGATGTTTTTGATGCCTAGGTCGAAAGGCTCCAGGCCAGGGATGATGACAAGAATAAACAAAATTAGAGATAGAGTCGGCCAAAATGGTGATTTTTAAAAGACCCACATAACAAATGACAAAACATCTTAGAGCATTATACGTAAAGGCAATCATGAATGGTGTGCCTATGGCCACAGTATTAATTGATAATGGGGCATCAATCAATGGCACCCTATTATGAATGCTGAAGAAGTTCACAAAATCATAAATATATCTCATCCCGACAGAAGTTGTCTTGACAAGCTTCAATGAGGGAGCCACGACTGAAAGATGTGTTGTCCCGCTGAACATACAGATTGGAAGCACAAATTGAACAATCGTGTTCTTTTTCATTGATGGATCTACAAGTTATAATGTACTTCTATGACAAGATTAGATTCATGAGATATTTTGCATTCCTCCTCCCTCCATCAGTGCCTTGTTTTTTTGAATTAGAAGGACGAGGTCGAAGTAGTACATGCAGATAGCAGACCATTCACAGCTAAAATAAATTCTACAGAATACTATATATACGAGGGCAACTACAGACCGGTCTGAATGGTGAATGAAGGGGAATAAGCCATTATTGTTGCATAAAATGATGAGATGTGCTCAAACGAATTCCTAGCAGACCTATTTACACGAATGAGGCCAAACATTGTAGCCTTCGAAAAGCCATTAATTGGCCGGAAGTCTAATAAAGCAAATGAAGACAACAAAGAAGCCTAAAGAATATGTCCCGCTTGCGGCAAGCCGAACCAAACTAATGTCTCATTATCAAGAGAATAAGGAAGAATTATGTACGCGGGTCAGGATTTCGGCCTTAAGAGAAAAATTAACGGTACAACATGTCGAGTAACAAGTAGAAGATGAGGCTTGTAAGATCGATTACCTGGAAGAAAGAAGTTCCGAATGATATATAAAGAACTTGGGAGTAAGCTGGACGAGCATCATAAGATGGGTTTTGCAAAAGCATAAGATCCATTAGAAGAAGTAAACTTACTAAATGTAGAGGTACATAATAAAATCATCTCCATTTTAAAAGAATATAAAGACTGTTTTGCATGAGAATATGAGGAAATGCCCGGTTTAGATAGAAACCTAGAGGAGCACAAACTTCCTTTTAAACCAAATTATAAACCGCATAAGCAACCACCTAGAAGATTCACTCATAATATCATGCCCGAAATCAAAAAAGAAATCAAACGCCTTTTAGAGGTGAAATTCATTAAAATGATCAGATATGTAGAATGATTGTCAAACATCATCCCAATTATGAAGAAAAACGGTAAATTAAGAATATACATTGACTTTAAAAACTTAAATTTAACAACCCCTAATGATGAATACCTTTTACCAAATGTAGATTCGTTGGTTAATTCAACTATATGATATAAGATATACTCTTTTATGGATAGATACTCACAATATAATCAAGTTTAAATTTCTAAGGAAGATATCCATAAAACTTCCTTCAGATGCCCATAAGATTTAAGATGCTTTGAGTTGGTAGTCATGCCATTCGACTTAAGAACTACAAAAGCAATGTTCCAAAGGGCCATGAATTTATTTTTCCATGACATGATCACTGATTTCATAGAGGTATATATGAGTGATGTAGTAGTCAGGTTGATGGAAATAAAGAAACACTTCGATAAGTTGAAACTGTCACTTGACCGAATGAGGAAATTCAAGCTTAAGTTGAATCATATAAAATATGCCTTTAGAGTAAATTAAGGAAATTTCTTAGGTTTTCGGGTACATCAAAGAGGATTAGAGATTGATAAAAACAAAGCGATGACTATCTTATAAGCCAAACCTCCAAGTAATAAAAATGATGTACATAAATTCTTAGGGCAAGTTAACTTTCTATCTCTAACTGTGCAGCTAAAGCCTTCTCTTCACTAATAAGGCCTAAAGATCAGGACATCTTCTTCTGGAATAAAGAACATCAAGAGGCTTTCGACAGTTTGAGGATTTATCTCGCAAGACCACTATTGTTGATTTCGCCAATATAAGGATGGCCACTGAAGTTATACATTTCGACCGAAGAACAACCAATAGCTTGGATGATTGCGCATGACAATAATATGGGCGAAGAAATAGCCATTTATACCTCAGCAAGCAATTGCTGAAGTATGGATGTAATTATTCTCCAATGGAGAAGTTATGCTTAGCCTTATATTTTACTTGTACTAAGTTAATGGCCTACTTACAGCCTGTTACTGTGTATTTGGTTTAAAAAATTAATATAATAAAATACATATTTTCTTGTCCAATTTTACATTAGAGAGTAGGGTTTTGGCCTTTGACATTTTCAGAATTCGACATTCAACACTTACTACAGAAAGCAATAAAAACCCAAGCTCTAGTATATTTCCTAGATGATGATCATCCTTGTGTAAGCACAATTAGATAAAATGAGTTATAAATACATGATTATAATTTGAATTCATGGTCATTATGTTTTGATGAGTCTAAAATGGCTAGTAGAGCAGGAATATAGGTCCTTCTAACTAACCTCATAGGATGAGAGTACCAGTTTATTTTCATATTAAGGGAGAACTGTACCAATAACCAAGCCGAATACAAAGCCTTGATTATTGGATTGGAATTATTGATTGACATGGGGGTAAGAAATGTCTCAATAAAGGGCAATTCACAATCGGCGGTCCATCAAGTTATGGGTTATTTCAAGTGCCAGAGTGACCAGCGTAATCACACAAGTATAACGCAAGTGCACGTATCGTTCAAGTAGTATAAAATGTATCGATCCTACGAGGACTTAATACTAAGCTATTAATTGATGAAGCCAAATATTTACGAGTATCTATTAGATTTGTTGTTTGATTGGATGGTGAGTTTAAACTAAAACAAGTAAATAAAACAGTGCGAAAGTAAATTAAGGGAAAATTCAATATTAAGAAACTATTTAAGGTTGTGAATCCTTCCAATATCTTTAAAGATGAAGTGGTTATCTCATGTTTGTGTAATATATTGGTTTACTAACCCGGAACACGAAATTATGCAAAAGCCTCTGTCGATGGTTAGATGCAAATACCCAGTGTAACCCAATTAATCATATGTTTATGTCAACCAAGTTACCTGAATTCATTAAGATTCAGTTCCAATTGTGGCTACCCCCGCCCGAAAGGTATATGTCTATCCTGTAAGGAAATCCATTAAAGGGTTATCTATCCTCAAGGAAGATCATGGGCTATTAAGTCTAAGGCTGAAACCTAAAATTCCTTTATCAAGTTTATTTTAAGTTTACCACATCAATCTTATTAATGGCCAGTTAACAAGAAGCATTAAGCTTAAGACTTAATAAATAAACCTTTATATTACCCAAACTATAAAATAACCCATTATAAACCAGTGATATTGGAATTCATCACAACCCCAGATAACGGGTTTAGTTATGACACATATCTAAGTCTAGTAAAAGCTTAAATAAAGTAAATGACATAAAGTAAATACTGGAAATTAAAAACGTAAATAAAACAATAAAGAAAATGTTGGGGTTAAAGGATATACTTTTATTACTTATATTTTAGATATCTCTCTTATTATAATATATAAACTTTGCGTGATATTATCAACCGACCATATAGGCGGTATCCTGATTAAGTCAAATTTATAATTAATTCCAACCAACCATACGGGCGGTATCCATGTTTAGTCAGGTTAAAATCAATTTTATTAAGTCCAACCGACCATAAATGCGGTATCCCATTAAGTCATGTTTTAAATAGTTTATATATTATAATTAAGGGAGATTAATCTAAATATTAGTAATAAAAGCTTTACCTTTCACCCTAGCAAAGGGGAGTTACCTACTCATTGAAAAGTAAAATAAAGACTGAAAAGAAAAGAAAAGAAAGAACTATTGCGTAAAATAAATAAAATTAAATACAAAAAGTTGTAAATAAACAAACAAGATACAATCTTTTTAGTATTCTTAAGGAATTCCTTAGAAGAAAGTATGAATTTACAACTAAAATCGGCATGAATTTATAGGCATCCATGGGTCTCGTGCGTCGTGACGCGCACAACCTTGTGCCACGTGGCGCCCGGCTTCCGGAGATGAGGACACGTGGCTGTCGGCAGAATTATTGGCTCGGCGTCGTGACGCGTAAGGGTGTGTGTGTCGCAATGCTGATGTCAGCATGATGCAAGCAATAATGCATTTTCAATGATGAGTGTCGGCATCATGTGATGGTGACACGTGTCCGGCGCACGTTAGCAGATTTACTGTGATGTTGACACGTGGCAGGCGCATGATAGCAAAACTTCTCTGATTGTGACATATGTCCGGCGTATGTTAGCAGTATTCGGCGCACGTTAGCAGATGATGCATTTTAGCAGGAAATTTACATTTTTGCCATTTTTGTCCGTTTTTCGCTATTTTGGCACCGAATTGATTTCAGAGAGTCCTGTAATTTTATTTATCTACAAAATACCACAAAACACATCAAAATATTCCCAAAACTCAAGAAACTATACAAAATATTAAGTCAAAGGGATGATAAATATTGATATAGAAGTTATTAGAAGTTACACAGGATTTGTTGGACAAGTTTGATCAGGTAGAAATTCAACATATTCCCAGGTAAAACAATGAAACAACGAATTCATTAGCTCAGGTGGCTTCAGGATTCAAGGAGCTACAAAACACCATGCAAGATGTAATATAAAAAATGGACTAATTAAGCATGCATTACAGAGATAGAAAGAAGTGTTGAATATCTCGAACATAGAAAGTAAGGATTTGAATGATTGGAGGAAAGAGATTGAAGGATTCTTGAGAAATCTCAATGGCCAAGCAAATCAAAGAGTAAAGATTGGTGCTTTGAACATCGTGTTATTCAATAATGTCTTGTACATAAAAATCTAAGATGGCGTATTGTTAAAATATATTAGACCAATAAAAGCCAAAACGATCATGGCCGAAGTCCATGAAGGAATTTATGGAGCTCACCAAGTGAGAGTCAAGATGAGATGGCTAATCGCCAGAAGTGCTTATTATTGGTCAAAAATGGGGAAATCATGCGTTTAATACGCGATAGGATGTTTGGCATGCCATAAACACGTGCCGATTTAAAGGGCCACAGCAAGCGAAATCTCCCCTATCATAAAGCCATGGTCATTCAAGAGCTGGACGATCGATTTAATTGGGAAAATCCACCATCTGTCGGTCAAGAGACATATATTTATCATCGTAGCCACTGACTTTTTCACCAAGTGGGTGGACTCTATTCCCCTAGTAGAAATTTCTGCGAGAAAATCATCGATTTTATCATATACCATACGATTTATAAATTCAGAATCCCCCAAACAATGATGGATGATCATGAGACTTCTTTAAATGAGGATAGAGTTAAACAATTCTTTAGAGAATTTGGGATTTAACTAGTAAATTTTACACCCTATTATGCTCAGTTAAATAGACAAACAAAATCATCCAATAAAATATTAAAAGGAATAATTAGAAAAATTATTACGGATAATGCAAGACATTGGAATTTGGAATGAGTGTTTAAGTCAAGCTTTGTGGGCCTACAGAACATCGCCTCGTTCAAGCACCAAAGTTACCCCCTCCAGTTAGTTTATGGATATGAGGCATTATTACCTATGGAGATCAATGTTCAATCAATTAGGGTAGCCCTATAAAATAAACTAACTCAAGGGAATTATAACGAGGCCTTAATATAGAACTTATTGAAATTAGACGAACTCAAACTAAACGTCATAAACCAGTTAGAAACGCAAAAGTCTAGAATAGCCAAATACTACAATAAGAAAGTCACGGCTAAGTCGTTCATAAAGAGCGAGGTAGTATGGAAAGCAATGATATCAATTGATGTGAATAACCCAAAATACAATAAATGGTCGTCCAATTGGGAATGATCATATGAGTGTGAAGCTGTGTTGTCTAACAAGGCTTATCATTTAAAAGATTTAGATGGGAAGGTATATGCTAGAGAGATCGATGAAAAATATATTAAGAAATATGTACCATCTCTATAGAAACATGAAAAAATAGAATTTGTATTAATGAGTTGATTACACGTCCTAATATACATAAAAAAAATGGCCAAGGGACATGTAAAGACTCCTCCATTTGAGCCTTGTCATTTATGTCTCTAAAAGATTCCCTCATCTAAAGCCACTCCTTCTATACCTCCTCGATGACCGCAGTGACGTCGACCAAAACCTTCTCTAATTAGCCTCAGCTAGACTCCAATACTCATCCATGAAACGATTTCTTCCAAATCTCTGGCCGGGTTCCTATGCTTAGCTTCCTTGCACATCCGATGCTCATCCAACTGATGTTGAATCTCCTTCAAATGTTTTTCGAGTCTATTAATGATCGAGTCCTCTATCATAATCTCGTTCGTCAGCTCCCTCAATGAGGTTTGTGTTGGGGTTTTATAAGGAATTACCGGGTTAACACAGTGGAACGCGGAAAATCAGAATTTTTCAATTTCAAATTTTTTTTGGATCAATTAAATAAAATTATTTATTTAATTACCCGATACTTAAAATCTGAAATTTTAACCCAAGAAATCAAATTCATTTAATTACCGAATCACCATTAAACTTTACAATTTGATCATTTTGGTCCTTAAATTGTCTAATACATATTTAACTGATTCCAAATCAATCCCAAAATGATTTATACATGTCTAATACATGAAAATACAAATTGTAACACACATCCACAATTTTTCTGAATTTGCCAAACAGCCCCAATAATTTCCAAGATTTGCAATTTGGACCTTTTTAGTTCAAAACATGTCAAGATCAAATCCAATCAATCCCAAATTTAATATACAATATATATACATCAAATTAAATCACATATATGAAAAGCCCCAAAGTTGGAAAGGGTTATGAACCCTAATCTTATAATTTCCACAAATTGATAAATTAAACCAAATTCAACAAATTCAACACTTTAATCCAATCCTTACCACACCAAACAAGTCTCACCATCATGAAACAACTCAAGAACAATTCTAGGTCATTTATGAATGGCTAAACAACTCTAGAATGGCAACATCACCATCAAATGGCTTAAAGAATGCTAATGAACTAATTTCATACAAACTTTAATAACATACATGCTTTCATCTTTCAAACAAGTTAAGAACCATTTAAATTACATACTTAAGGAGTAGAGAAAATTCTAAGCATAAAAAATTGAAGCTTAGACACATGTAAATAATTTCCTAGTTGAAGAAAGTTGGAAATTACTTACAAAATTCAAGGATTTGCTTAATTTGCTTAATTTGTTCTTCTTGTTTTCTCTCAACCTTACTTTGTAATTCTAATTTTCAACTTGTGTATTTGAAAAATAAAATTGAAACAAAACTTATATATTTTCCACACATTGGCCGAAAATTGTGAATAAAATAAAAAACAAATTATTTCATTTTTTGTTTCAATTTGATTGGAACAAGTTTACTTGTATAAAAGAAAAGATTTATCTTATATATAAAGTAAACTAACAAATGAACCTATAGAATCAAGCCATTAGAAAGTTAAAATCATTACGTAAGATATTTCTTATATTAATTAACTTAATTATTTAACAATTAAAAAATTAAATAATAAATATAAATATCTTAAATAAATGTATTATATTTACATTAAATATCTCAAATACATATAATAATAATATATGTCAAATATCATAATTTGACAATTAATTAATGTGTATTTAATAATATCAAATATTAAATACAAATACACAATAATTAGAAAATGACCATTAGGTCCGTTCACATGTATTTTTCGTTTAACCGTTAAACGACTTATAAATAATCATTATTATTCATAAAAGTTGCCCCAGTGCTCTACAAGTATATTTCATTAGTGAGACTCTCTAAGTTCAGGCATATCCGTCACGAAATCAAATTTCGTGTCCATAATTCACCCACCCGTAAATTATGACGAACACAGATGAACTCTCTGAACCATACAGGTCGAGGTCATAGCATACGTATAATCCCTCAGTCACATGTATCCGGATTATTCCAAAGATATAGATATAAATGTCAAATCTCTATAGATATAATCACGTCGACGTTTCTATTAGCAATCCATTAATAACACTTAGAACTATTTTCTACAGTGTACCACAGGCCCATGGATTTAACAAATTGCTAATTCCATATTGAATATCTATGCTCTGTACACAGAACTGACAGATCCTTTCTTGATACACAGAGGATATCCTGAGCATCAGTCCACACCCAACGAACAAGCGGAGGTCTGATCTAAATAGATCGGTGACGTGACTGCCATCTAAGTGTGGAGGATATATCCACAGTGGTATCTCAAGTCAAGGAATCACT